>ML269512.1:0-28044 GCA_005239495.1 Nicotiana undulata | reverse complement strand
GGGGGAGGAATCGAAAATGCAAGGAAAAAAAAGATGAAGGCAGCTCGTCCAACAGCCTGCGCGTGAGGCTGACGAGCCATGATGGGTAGCGTTACACAAAACCTTAACTTCAGTAGAATGCGCGAGCTAGCGCGGGAAAGAAGGAAAAAAGAGAGATGCAGTCCTCATTCGCAGTTCACGTGTCGTGCGATAGAGAGATGCAATCCTCAGTTTTTCTAACTGACTTGGGATTGGACTAAAACATTTTCTACACCTTTAAATACACCATAAACATGATTTTTATAGAACTTTCGACCTAGGGAGAGCAAGGAGCGGTCACGTGAAACTTGAAGTTCATCTTTTCTTCTGTCAAACTTGATGATTTTTAAGTTTCTTTGGATGATTGTACGTTTGACTACCACGTCTATATGGAGTTATACTTCATGTTCTAAGAATTTGGTTCTTTCATGACTATTGTTGTGTGAATATTAATCATTTTTGTACTTGGCTTTTTTATTTTTCAATAATTTCTTCAATTTACAAAACGAAAGAGAATAAACAAGATTCTCTTAGCTCATTAAGAAGGATCTCATAATTTCATTATCCATGACTGTTTATGTCTCTAGCATGACCACTTGATGAAATCTGGAGGGAAGAGGGGTAAATGGCTAATTAACTTGTTGTATTAATTTATTTGATCAATCTTATGTTTAATTATTTGATTGATGTTGATACCCAATTTTTTCTCAAATTATTTTCCAACTTGCATATATACCTTCAAAATTACTTTTTATAATAATTGGTATTTTTCCATTATTTTTATCAAATTATTTTCCTATTTATTTAGTATTTTATATTCAATAATTATTCATAAATGGTATTATAAATAATTTTCAAATGTTTCCTAGCACAATATATATTTTTAATCCTATTTAATTCTATTAGGATTCAATTATTTTACAAATTAACCAATTAGGCACTATTTAACTATAATTATACAAATTTTGCAATCATGGCCTAATTGCGCATTCATGCTATTTTTAATTCAATAACTGGTCATTTTTATATTTAATATTAACTAATTACCCTAATTTCATTTAAGCATTAATTTAATTTTATACAATTATTAGCTATTTTTATTAACTATTTATCTATTTTAATGGGTATTTAACAACTAGCAACATTTTATTTAAATTCTAGTCTAATTTTTGCCCCAACCCACTTGATTAATTAACCCAATTGAATACCCATCCCAGACCAATTGAATACCCGACCCAATTTCAAACCAATATGAGTCGTTGATCAAATTAGATCAACGGCCCAGATATTTATTTCCTAAATTAAACTCCAACTACCCCCCCTCCTACCCCTCATTCTCGCACAACCCTTCATCTCTCTACTCTCGTTTCTCTCTCTCTAGTCTCTTCTGGAGACTTTCGTCTCTTCAGTTCCGATGAATTCCTTCATCTTCCCCGGCCACCCCTTGCCGGAGGCCTTGAAGCCTTCGTCCTCTTGCCTCTCATGGCTCTCCTATGTCGGTGATGTCCTCCCTAAGGCCCTCAAAGGGCGAGAACCTGTCTGCTTACACCCCTGGTGTCTCTTGTTCACTTCAAGCCTCCAAAAGCTTGATTCTGAGAAAGGTTATGACCTCTGAGGCTCAAGCCAGTGTTGTACGAGGTTCTTTTTACCCTCTCGGAGGTTTTCTGTAAAACCCTAATAT
Source organism: Nicotiana undulata (assembly GCA_005239495.1). Taxonomy (NCBI): domain Eukaryota; kingdom Viridiplantae; phylum Streptophyta; class Magnoliopsida; order Solanales; family Solanaceae; genus Nicotiana; species Nicotiana undulata. The sequence continues at coordinate 26,345 of ML269512.1, read as the reverse complement.
TTTAAACTTTCTATTCTCTTAGATCTACACTAGATCCAAGCTTATTACGAGTTATTATGGTATTTTTCTTAAAGGTTTTCTATTTTAAACGGGTTTTCACTTAGGGTTTCTAAAACTTTTTCTGCAAAACGATTTCTTCAAAGTTCAAGTGATTTCTCTCATATGCTTAAATGTTTTATCACTTCTTAATCACGATTTATTATGTTAATATTCTGAGTATGTCTTTTTCTTTTAATTTGTATGTGTGTCTGTTTCCCCATGAGTAGTCCCTGATTCTTCGTGATTATTGCTTCACTATGCTATTGGGTCTTTGATTCTGTTGCTTCTTGTGTGTTTATCCTATTTGAATCAGTATTGTCTTGAATCCCTGAATGATTATGAGTAGTACTATACTGATTTTCATATGATATCCTCTGCGGATTCTGAATATTTCCTTAGATACATGAGGTTTTCCCTTAATTAGTACCAATTTCGAATCCTTGATTTCTTGTGTGAAGACTCTTTACTGATCTCCGACTACTTTCCTTGTTTTTACAACTTTAAATCATTTTATTACCTTATTATGTGGTTGACTGCACTATTAAGGGATCCTTACTGTTATTTTCTTAATTAGACTCTATGTACCTAGCCCTAATTACGTGTTCTGTACTTGCAATGTTTGAATTACCTCTTTGATTGTTATACCCCTGCTACGTGAGTTCTTTCCTTATTTGCTACCTACCGTTTGAAATGACTCCCTTAATTAAGGGAAGACTTCTGATTCTTATTTTACTGATTCTGAGTTATTACAATTACTGAACAAACTGATTCCTTCCTTATTAATCATGTACTGGTCCCTCTTGCCTTATGTGTCACTGGTCCTTACCGTTTGAACTAATTCCCTTAACTTAAGGGAGCACTTGCCTTAATTTCCTGATTGATTGATTCTGAGTTCCTCAATTGATATGCTAACATGATTCCTACCTTATTGACCTAGCCTTAAAACTATTATATATATGCTCTCTTTAGGACATACTACACACGAACACTTGTGGTTCAAAGCTATCTCTCTTACACTTAAACTCTCAGCTCTATCTCTTTTGTGCTACTTGCTACTACCTATTGTTAGTTGGCTACAAACCAAGGCTAATCATTGTGCTATCTCTCTTGCTCATGTTGTGTTCATTATCTCTTACACTGGTATGTTCTAATTCCGATTCAAGTTTCAAACCAATGTGTTTCCTGCTGCTTCAATTTATCACATTCCTGATTTGTTTCTATCTATGGTTCTGTTGTTCAACATGCAATTAACCTCTTTGCTCCATCTACGTATGCTAGCCATGTCTTATCTCTTTAGGGTCTGCATGCTCTGTTGAATCAGTAACCAGACTAATACTTATATGTTGTTGTCTATTCCTAGTATGCATCTATTGGGCCATTGTCCCAAATTGTTTTAATGTCATGTTTAGTATTAAATCCTGTGCTCTGCTGCCTCCTGATTCCCCTGAATCCCTTAAGCCTCTCTGATTTTTTTTTGCAACTATGTTTAATCAAGTACTCTTGAATCTATGTATTACCATCTACACTAATTGCAAGGACTTCTGTCTGTTATGTGATTTATTTGTCCCCAGCTCCCATGATCCTTGTGTGAAGGCTGTTCTTTGAGTATTGTTGGAATTTGTTTGGGTTCTATGATTGGTCTGTCACTTATATGATTCCACTGTTATTTTCGAAAAGCTATTTTCCAAACGACTCTCTTAGTTATAAAATCTTTCAACACTGTCTCTTTCAAAACCTTTTTTTTTAAAACTCACCCCTGGCACTTCACTTTACTCTTAGACCCTTAAGTTCCACCCCCTCAGTGTGAGCACTGCTTTGGGAACCTCTTGAGTTCCCTCTGAACTTTGACACACTGAGGCTGGTATTTCCACACTGCACATGCTTAACTCTTGGTGACTATGTCTGGGTGTGAGCATTGCCCGGGAGCCCATGAGGTCCTTAGAGAACTTTGACACACCCGGACTATGAAAGGCTATGAAATACTAAAGGCATTGAGGTTTGGAAGATCTGGGCCTAAATGAAGGCTCCCTATAGAAATCAATTCTTATTTTTATTTTGGTTATGTAATTTATGATCTCTGGTCTGTAATAATTTGTAAACAAATATTTGGGGTTGGATAGTGAAAACAGGTGGGAATATGCATGTTATAGTGTAGATACGGGTAGAGATCATGCCTTAGGTTTACTTTCCTTATGTGTGCAATAGTAACCATGTCTAGGTACAACAAGCATGCCATACATATCATGTTGCTCAACTTTATTGCATTCAGCATCTCATTAATCCAGAAATCTGTTTATAGGGTGAATAACGACAACGAAAAATGGCTATCACGATATTTCTGCTCATGTTTCATTTTCTGAAATGTCACTTAGAAATCCTGTCCATAAGGCTAATAACGACAACAAATTGTTATCATATGATTCTGGCTATGTTTTCTGAAATGTGATCTAAAATCTCACCTTAGGATGAACGTGTTAACGAATTACGATCTTATCTTACCACGCTATAGAGATCCTGCTTTAGGTAAACAATAATTGAAATTGTCATACTGCCTATCTCGAAACTATGCGTAATTCATGCATTTAGAATATCCTGCTTAGGTCCTGCATCATTTTGCATTCATAATTTGCATTAGATATCATGCTTCCTAGGACTACATTTGTATTCGTTTAAGCACCCCCTAGCCTGGTAAGTAAGGGTTAAAACAGACTCACCCTTGTGTAATAGCTATTTTCTAAAACCTGGACACTTAGAACATTATAACTTGAACAATTTTTGTAGTAATTGGTACGCCTAAGCAAGCCTTAGGTATTAAACTTGTTAAAACTGAAAGTATACCTCTTTATACATATTTTTTGACTAACAACATGTTAAAATCAGTAGTTAGAAAATGGTAAAATTCCTTCTCTAAAATTTAGTACTAAAATTGCCTCGTTATTACATTCTCGCCTAGATATCATGCCTTAGGTTCTGAAGTTAAAAAGGCCTTACTTGTGTTTGAGTCGTGCTAATTATGTGCATAACCTGTGGAGGAATACTTTGGCCTCGTATCTTCTCTTATTTGTCTTTCCCCTTATTTGCAGTTCTAATTATTTTTGCTTATCGCTTAGAATCTTGTCCTTTAAACCTAAGGGGTCAGCCTAGTACCTCCCTTTTAGGATAGTAGTCCTAGCCTCCTCCGGGACTGATGGGATGGGAAGGGTAATAGCACACAATAGAGTTCGTGACCAACACACGTTTTAATTACCTTCACGGGGTGGGAAAGGGTAGAATATGGATATGATGACCGGTGCGCTAATACCACGTGTAGCCCCTCTCTGAGGAGTGTCTATCGAGTATTGCATTGATGTGATCCATATTGTTTAAAGCTAGGATGTCTTTCGCTCAAATGTTTTATTAGTTCTTCCAAAATTTAATAACTTCAATGTTTATTTGAAATACCCTCTTATTTGAGCCATTACTTGTTACTTGCTTATTGTACAAAATTCACGAAAACCATTTGGCCAGGAACCACAGTTGTGGATCCTGAGGGGTGCCTAATACCTCCCCCTTAGGATAATTTCAAGCCCTTACCCAATCTTTGGTAATGCAAACTAGTCTCATGAGTTATTTACTCTAGGTGCCCTAACGCACCTTAAAAATCGTTAGGTGGCGACTCTTTTTTTAACCCTCTTCCTTTAAAAGGAGTTGTGAGAATGTCATGAACCCGATCTCCATTTAAGGGAAAAAAGGGGCCCGACAATTGCTTGATCTCCAATTAAATACTATCTACGAATCTAGTGTTGAACTCGAGAGAGAAAATTTTAGGTTGCAAAGAGCATTGAGCTGAATAATTTTGTGGTTAGAATAGGAATATATCTAATAGTCTTGCTCAGTTGAATGGTGTGCTTTATTCATTCAATTCACTAATTAAAGGGTTGAAATATCTTGAATGAGCGAGTAGTACTACAGGAGCATGCTAGTCATATTTATATTCTGGTTAACTAGTGAGCTAAATAAATTAAGAAGTTTAATCAATTGAAGAATACAATATGAGCACTAGATGGCCCATAACCCTCAAGCATTAGGAAGTATTGTAAGTCGGACTCGTACCACCAAAAGGTCTCATATGATGGATGGGATCCCTCACACTTAACCAGAGGTCTCGATTCAAATTAAGAAAATAATAAAATTAATTTAAACTCGTTTGCCATGGCTCAAATTGAGATATTTTTGCTGGTGAAGTGCTTCATTGCAGACCAAGCATATGCTCACTTAACACATGCAGAATAACAGAGTCGTATATTACGGTAAGAACTACAGTCAATCATTTCTATAACAGCCTCGTTGGTTTCAATATTTTTTTACTTTTATAGTGAATTGTTATACACTTATAACACCATTTGATGTTTTAATATCTTTTGGTTGTTATATATACAAAATTATTTAAAAATCAATTATTTTTCCTTTTTAATGTTAGATATGAAGATAAGAAATTTATTCAAATTTAAAATCTCAAAAGATATGCATATTTCACTAGATATGCATATTTCGTAACTAAACGTATATAGATTTAAACTCTTATGCACACATTTCAAAGCTAACTAGAAAAATAAAATTTTATAAGATTGATGGATGAACTTTGTAATTGTAGCTTGTTTCGTTGATTTCATTCTCTTACTGGCGATATAACATTTGAATTGGCACGCGTCCAAATTTTCAGCAAAACGTATCTGATAGCTTTTCCTTGAAGAAAATCTAAGAGCTTAACAGTTAAATCGTCTATCTAAATATTTTTTTGAAATCTATACAATGGAATAGATATCACGTGAGAATCTTCAAATATATCATATGCATGATATAAACTTTGTTCAGTAAAAAAGATCGTGTGCATATTTTTAGAATTACAATTAGTAATCTTAAAGATTTTACACAGTTGTTATATAAGGGTAATTTTACAAAGAGTTCTGCTATAAATATAGTTGTTGTTGTTATAGAGAGGTAAAATATAATTTTTAAATCAATTGAGGAAAACATAACTGTTATAGTAAATAATTATTATATAAAAATATTGTTATAGAGAGATCCTACTGTAATTTGTATCGTAACTTGGGATTCAAATGAAAAGCATTGGACAATCTTTTGGTAAGTTGTTTCACCAATTGCTAATCAAATGAGAATTCCTCTTTTGGGTGAGTTTTATTCCTCAGTCTACAACATTCCAGAAGGCATTTTTAACTATACTAACTTATAGTACGCGTGTTGCACGTGTATTTATGATCAATAAATATATAAATTTAAAAAATTACATGAAGAATATTATTAAATAAAAATATAAATTTTGAAAATAATTAATGTTGATCCTATCAATTAGCTAGCTCAATCAAGAAATAAATCATGTCCCGCAAAAGTCGTCGTTGCCTTACTAATTATTTTGATGTATGAGATTATATTCAAAAAGTCGTCAAGATAAATAAATGTTTTTGTTTGCTTGATATTGTTTTAATGTAAATGTTTCAATATATTCTTAATATAAATTTAATTATGTTTCATTCAAAATACACTCGAGTTTTAATTAAGTAATATTTTCATTCCCTTAGTATAAATAGTATTAAGGTTCAGTTCTAAAGAAAAACAAATAAGGAAAAGTACCTGCAAAGATAAATAATTCTATTAATTAAGTTAATTAGTAATATAGTATTTATAATTATAAATATTTTATTATATATTAATACATTATGTTGTTGCATCTCACCTAATATTTGTAGTTTTTTTATATTCTCTTTCATTATCTTACTAAAATAAAAATTATGAATGCTTAATAATGGTTATGATAATACTATAACAAGGAATAAGGACTTTTATACAGCTAAAAATCCCAACGAAGGTGGACTGAAATTAACTTCCTAGTTCAGTTACATAGTTATACATGCTAAAATCTGAATTGATTTTAAAGTTTTAAATATTAGGTCTTTTTACATAGTACAAATAAGGAGGGATATATATTTGGTTAACAAAATTTAATTAATTTGAAAGTTCTAAATATTAAGCAAATTATTAAATATTAATTTTGTCCAATGTGAACTCTATTTTTAAAGGGTACAAAAGGTGAACGACATTTGGTTAAGACCTTTCGTGCTTTTAATATAATATATAGATAGATAGATAGGTCATTCTCACGTAAAATAGAATTAAATAAAGTAAACTATCAGGTATATTCATAATAAATTGCTACTTATTATAAAAATTAGTTAGTTCATAAAATATTATTAATATTAGCCAAATATTATTAATATTACCCAATTAGCCGTTATTGCCAAAAAAAGTCAATTGTTTGCTTTTTTTTAGTGGTCTTATTGGATTAGATTGGGTACATCTTAAGGGAGTTGAATTTCAGTTTTGGGATAATTTGGTGGAGCTTTGACGTGGTTTGAATTGAAAATTCGAATTAAAAGATGAACAAGAAAAAAAGACATATGTATCACAAATGTATCATATGTGCAATACATGTATACCTATGTATACCTGTCTGTGATACATGCATTACATAAGTATTTTTTGAACTCGATTTTAACTAATTTTGATATCAAATCCGTCCAAATCACCTTCAATCTTCCTCAAATTTATATATTGACTCATCTATGTGTTTTCAATGAAGTTCAACCATATCCATTGAAAAAGGTCATTTTTACTTAGATTTTTGGAATCTTGTATTTTTTTATTTTTTTCTTGTATTTCATCACATTGTTTGCTACCTCATCCATGAATATCCTTTCCGTCTTGCATCTAATGTTGCTGATCACACTTAAAAATATGGAAGATGTTTATGCGTGTGATTCTTGAAGAGAAAGAACTTTATTTATTTGGTTTTTCGATTTGTATATGTGCTTGGCTAGTTTTGGTAAGTCACTGATTAATGGCTAGAGGTTGGTAAGTTGAGACTTATTTGGGACATTTATGTAAGTTTTCCATTAAATAATTCGTGCACCTAAATTAAACTCTTTACAAATTGTGAACTTAGAGGTCGTTTGGTTGAGAAACAAGTTATTACAGGATTAACTATTTCTGAACTAGTTATTCCGGAATTATTATCATATCCTCCCATAAGGATAAAAGTAACACTACAATCCCAGAATAACTAATTTCAGAATTAGTTATACCGTAATTTTATCTCAACCAAATATGAAATAAACTTATCTCAAAATTTAATTTCGGGATTAATTATCCTTTATCTCACGTACCAATCGAGCCCTGCTGAGGAGTATTAATGTTATAGGAAACCTTTTATCTGGTGGTCTTGACAGCTATATTCTTCTTGACATAAACAAAAGCTTGGACTTCCAAAAACAATCAAAGGGAAGTATTCATTTCAAAGAATATAACAGAATATTTGCTAAATAACATAGCACAACAAATTTCCTTAAAACAACTACTAAAGAGAAAACCAATATCCCTCAACAACCCAAAATAATAAGAGCCAAAAAAATAAAAGAGCAAAGATTTCTCTTTTTTTCTTTCTTGGTGGGGGTTGGGGGGGGGGGGGGGGGGGGGGGGGGGGGGTCAAGAATTTTATTTGAAGCCATAAGGACGCTTCAATCCCAAACAGATTGGAATCGGTTATAAATATTTAATTAGTAACAGTAACTATAATATTTAATTGAGAGTCGTGTTCAGCAGGAGATGGAGTAATCATCACAAGATCTTGATTTTCTGCATTAATAATCCAACATGAAATATTAATTGCCTTATTTCCTTCATTAAAACTCACTTTATCACCTCCCAAATCATCCCAACTTGTTGAAATTAATCCACCACTTTTAGTTATTAATCCACATTCCTCCTTAATTACCTCCTCTTTATTACAAGTTTCCACCTTAATTACATTCTCAGGGTTAGTACTCTCTTTCACAAACAAAGTGAATTTTGAAGACAATTTTTTACCAAGTTTTTCTTCTATTTCTCCAATGCATTTTGATGCAAGATTTTTGAGGAAATTATTGTTTAAATTCAAGGGTTTTTTGGGAATTTTGAAAATTAGAGTTTGGGTGATTTGATTTCTTGTGGTTAAGCTAGTAGATATAGTTGGTAAAAAGCCAACTTTTCTTAGATTTGGAGTGTAAAATGCTGGAATTTTTGGTGCATCAATTTGTGAGATTAATTTGTTGTGAATTTTAGACCAATTTTTCAAGAAACTTGTCATGACAAAAGGATCTGCTAGAAAAAGGCTGCAACTTATCCCAATTGAGTATCCTCCACACTTGAAATTTGTCACCTGAAAATTTGTTATTTCAAAGGTTAAAATAACTTGGACATAAGAATAGTGAAATTTCGGAAAAAAGTAAAAAATAAAAATAAAAATATATATATATATATATATATATATATATATATATATATATATATATATATATATATATATATATATATATATATATATATATATATATATATATATATATATATATATATATATATAGATTAAGTGAAAATGGTATTTGAAAATTAGAGTTGTGTTTTGGACATGAATATAATTTAGAGCTGATTTTGAATTTTTGTGAGTGATTGAAGTGAAATTAAAAAAAAAAAGTTTTTTCCTAGTTTTTCAAAATTTCAAAAAATTTTAAAATTCAACTTTAAGTGAAATTTGTTTTATGGCCAAACGCTGATTCTGGAAAAAAGGTAAAAAAGATCCAGAAAAAAAAGTAAAAATATTTATGGCCAAACGGGCCCTTAATAATTTTGTGCGACATTGTTATTATTGGAAGAGTCGGAGGTGAATGTAGTGCACAAGTTACAGGTTTTGAACTATCGGAAATCAATAGCTTTGGCTCACACCATGCATATGTATTAATAAAATTACTAAATAAGTAGCAATTAGAACAAGCATTATATTGATGCAAAGATAACTATAGGTAATTTTTCCATAAAAAATCTAAGATAGATTATCTGCTACAATAGGTTAAAATACACAGGTAATGGAGATTCTTATAATATTAGATTATCTAAAAAGTAACTACAAGAAACTGTCCATAAAAAATGAAATTAGTAACGTAAAAAATAAGGCAAATTATTTATTATGACAGATTAAAATACGTCGATAGTGCAAAGATTCTTTATATTGTCTATGTAAATTGACATAGACAAGAATCTTGAGAAACACTGGTAATTTCTTCTTATATGTTCAAGCCTTAATAGATAAGAGTTTTCGATGTTTGTGTTGATAGAGGGAAAAATTCAAAAATAGCCACGGTTATTCCAGTATAATATATCGGTCTAGCACAATATACTGGAAGTTCATACACATGTGCTCCAATCTCCAGTATATTATGATGAAACTTTCCTTGTTGCAGAAAAATAGTGGCTATCTTTCAATAACTTTGCAAGCTGGCTATTTTTGAATGACCAGTCCGAAAACTGGCTAGCTCGTGCTATTTTTACGTTGATAGAAGGTAGCAGACTAGCAAGTACACTGTAAAATTAGTCTAATTACATATAAGTTAACCCGAACACCACAATTATAAATAAAAAATGGACAAAAATCTTGTGAAATATATTAGGATCTAATCAATATTATAAGTATATAATTGAACTTACTTGAACATAGAAAAGGGGAGAAAACTGAGGATTTGTTTCATGAATATCTTCCCAAAAGACAAGCTCAGTTTCTGAATTTTCCTTGTTTTTGAGATCAATAAAATCAGCCATATTTATTTGAACATTAGCCTCAACCAATCTAACACCAGAATCATTTGAAACCAACTCCAAATCATTATTATCCTCTAATTTCCTTAATCTTCCACTAAGTAATGGACTTTCAACTATTGCCCATCCTAACGACTCTTTAAACCAACCCGCAACTATCCATCCTGAATCCGCCTCTGATGTTTTGTTATAGTAAAACACCATGTGAAATCGCCTTTGCAAATCGCCCGAGCAAAAATTTTCAGATACCGCGATTCGCCTCGATAACCGTGGATCGGTTATCTTCAATGGTATCACAGTTTGGATTGCTTCAACTTGCAAATTGGAGGAAATTTTTGCAGCTCCATTTCCATTGCAAGTTGCCATCTTTTAAGAGACTTAAGTTGTAATACACAAGTTGAGTATGTACCATTATATATAGGTAAATCGGGAAGGTATACCCCCCCCCCCCCAAACCACAAAAAAGAATAAAAAAGTACCCTTCTATATGGTTGGGTATGGTTCAGATTACATTTAATTTTTAATTTTTTTTTGTTGAAGTTTCGTGAGTGAAAATTGCTCCTAATCCGACAAACAGCGAGGATCTTTCCCTTGAATTGGGAAAGCTCACATCAAGGGAAGCTCTTCATTAACTGAGAAGCTTATTGGCTCGCCTTTGACTCTAGCCTCTCATTTAACTCGCTACTTCGTCAACTTCTCAATCCCTCGTGAGTGTGGCACGCACCTCTACATCTTTTCCTATCTATAGTCAGGGGACTGCACATACGTACAAGTTTAAAATCATCATATGAACATATATAAATTTTTTAAATTATGATTCCAAATCCGTTTATCCTAAGATATTGACTTTAATCAACTCTGTTAACTTGACGCCTCTAATTAAGAACTAAGTTTTAAAGACCGATATGATGGACATGAGATAGTATTAAAAAAGACCACCAAAGGATGTGGTGCATTGGATGAGGCTGCTCCTTCCTTAACTAGAGGTTTCGGGTTTGAGCACTGCGTATAAAATATTTTTTGGTAAGGAGCACTTCCCTCGACACGAATCTAGATATAATTGGGTTCCGATGCGGGCATCGAATATCTGATGAGAAACTAAAAAAAGAATAGTATTAAAAAAGAACACACACAAAAAGGAAGAAAAAAGACCTCAAAAAACTGATGATAATAGTACAGGTGATCTGTCGCTTTTATGTCATAAATTGGGTCTCTGCAAAAAAGATTTCAGTCAATATATTACATTATCAAGATTAGTTTACTGATACACCTAACATCATTTAAGAAGTTTTGCTGTAAAAGTGGAAAAGTCTTTTTTTTTCTTTCTTCTTCCTACAAGTTGTCTATCAATTTTATTCTGTTTTTGGATATGTATGGATACATAAGTAGGCGTTTGGACATAAAAATTGTAATTTTTGCCAAATAAATAAATAAATATATATATGTTTGGACATGCATTTTACTTGAAAAAACGTTGCAGTTTTGTGAGTGAGGAAAGAGAAAAAAATTTAAAACTCATTTCGAAAATTTACAAAAACTTGCAAAATTTTATGGACAAACACGTATTTTTTCAAAAAAAAAATAAAATTAAAAAGAGAAAAAAAAAATACATTGGTTGTAATATGAGAGGATATTAGCTATAATTTTCATGAAAGTTATACATATAACATACTCATTGATCTCTATGTTGCATAGTTATATATACTTATAGCATACTCTCTCTGGTCCACTTTAAGTGATTTTTTTGTTGTTTTCACATATATTAAAAATTTACTTTTTAGCATTAATTAATAATGAAAATGATCATATTAACTTTAATTTGTTCATTACAAATATAACAAATAATTCTATGTTCTTTACTTCAATAGCAACTTTAGAAGAAAAAAAAGTTAATTCCTTCCTGATATCTGAAAAAATCAAATATTATAAATCATAAAAAAACCAAAAAATTAATTAAAATGGACTTGAGGGAGTATAATTGATGCCAACTCATTCTAAGAGTCAGAGCTTTGGCTAATGCAATTCTCTCTGGAACTCACCCTTCTTCGCATTGAAGAGGGGCCAAACGACCAAGGGCGGAGCCACAATGTTCACTCGAGGTTCTTCCTATTTGTATATTCTATAAATGCATACAAATTATTAATTTAGAATTTACTAACTTAAAAGAATTACAATTTTGAACTCATAAGGTTAAAATCTTAGCTTGCATCTGCAAACGACAATCAATTCGCTTGGAACACGGCTTTTGGGTATGTGTAGAAACAGAACCAAAATTTGAAGTTTATTGATTCTGAATTTGTCATAGAACCAATAGTTCGCAATTGAACCTACTACAAATATACTATTTAAACAAAAATAACTAGATTTGACTAGAGGTGGCTAACGGGCCGGGTTAACCTATCACCGGACCGGCCCAGACCGGTTCAAACCGGGACCGGACCGGCCCGGTTCATAGGGGGCCGGGTTGGGTTAAGGGGTTAGGGGGGTTGAAACGATTTTTTTTTTAAACGGGTAACCGGATCGGTCCAACCCGGTTCATATGAACAGTGCTTGAACCGGTTTAACCGGCCCGGACCGGTTCAACGGTCAAAAAAATAAAATTGTTTTTTTTTTTAAATTTTAAAATATTTGTAACCCGGCCCGGCCCGGCCCGGCCCCTTAAATCCCTACCCGTACGGGTTACTTTTTACCCGGATAAACCCGAACCTGTTAAACTCATTAACAATTAACCGTAATCGGCCCGTTATCCTAACCCGTACGGTTAAAAAAAAAAAGACAATCCGGCCTGGCCCGGCCCACCCGTTAGCCACCTCTAGATTTGACGGAACCTGCACCTCATAATCTAGCTCCATCTCTTGTGTGAATGTGAATACTTATTTAGTCATCAGAATCAAGATGCAGTTGACAACATTAATTGGTCATCAAAATGGAACAGACAAAAACAGTAATGAGGCCTTTTGACAAAACCAATTATTTCGTTGGGGCTACCAACTGCAGTTATTGTGCCGCTATGTTGATGGGAAATATGATGGGTTATAGCAGAAAACTCTGTTGCTATCTTATCTAGAATTTGAAGTTTAGGTATTCCGGATTCTAACGCTTTGAAATTATTTGGTTTTAAATTTTATAACTTGTAAATACTCAGCAAAATTTTAAAACAAATATACCGTTAAATCAAAACTACTAGGTTCTGTCGTATCCTACATTCGCTCATGCTTGTTATCGTATTTTTTACGTTATTAGTCCTACTTTCATGAACATTTATCTTTTTCAGTAGATATGACTATGTAATTATAATCATTGTGTCCGGGCTAACTCACACACACCTCGACTAACATTAAGTACTTCTTAAAGACCAATTAGAACACAAGGGCATGGCTTACAATTACTAATCAAAATAAAACAAATTCTACCAGATAATTAAACTTCCACAATACAACAATTACAAAAAATCCGATAGCGCCGAAACGTTATACTACCGGGATATGGTGACGTATCCGGTAACCTAGCACTTAAAATGTTTCCAGATACTTCTAATGAATTTTGCCAAAGAAACACTAATCATTCAAACGAGTTTCATTGCAGTTCTATAAAAAAGTCAAGTAATCAAACTTTCTCTATTACTAGTAATTTTTTTTCCATTCGATATTCGGAAATTCGCCATACGTATTGACTATCATGAGGAAAACGATCATTTCTAACCACTAAATTAACAAAATTACTAGAAGTATCAATTTTATTTCCATAGTTAGAATTAGTACCTCCGTTCGGGAGAAGAGAGAATTTCCTATGAAAAAATGGTGGAGACGGAAGTGGGGATCTTTTTTCTTTAGTTGAACTTTTTTTCGGATCGGGTTAGTGTTTGGGGGCGGGTTAGTCCGAAAAACAAGTAGATTTAGATAGGTCTTTCTAATATATTAGATGTTTTAATTTCGGCCGACACAAAGTTGCCATGTAAAATTTAAATAATTATTATTTTTATTTCAGTATTGACCTCACGGTCAAAGAACATAAGTGAATAAAAAAAGTGAATGGAAAAGTATTTTTATCCCAATAGGTGAATGAATGGTATTTTGAAACTTTACCAATAATTTAAGAGTATTTTGAACTCTTTTTCGTATCCTCAAACTTAACCATCCTAGATTTATTACTAAGATCGTCGTTCTTCGTTTTTTCCATACACTTCTACAAGTTGAGCCACTCGAGAGTAGAATCAGCAACACACCTCGCGTTCTAGGAACCAAACGATAAATCACACAGGCGAATCTGAGCATTCACCTCTTCACTTATCTTGGAAAAAAGGTTGTCTTCTGAGCATTTACCTCCCAGGATCTACGCATAAAACTAATTACTTTTTCTCTCCGAAACTTTCATTGATTATTAATTCAACTCTAAAGACTCAGTCGCTGTCCAAGAAAGGACCACTCAATCAAAACAGGCTCTTACAATCAGCCTTTCAAACAGGACCCCCAAATGCAATCCATGTAAGTATTACTAGGTATTATGGAATGTTTGATGAAAGTGGGAACTACCGACTGAGATTTATGAAGAGAAGAGAGAACCCGACATCAATACTTCTCAGTCAATTTTGTTCCCACTTGGACATATAGAGGAAACATTTTGTACATAGTCCTGGATTGGAAGACAACATGCCCAAGTCCACTCAACACCCAAAATGGATGCTGCTCTTCATGTTTGCTCTATCTTTTTAACCATATATGGTTGCATGCGTCATGCAATGGCAAATGATGGTGTCAGTTAGTTTGAGCATTTCAGAGCATTTAGAGGTGAGAGGGACAAACTAAGATGCATTCAAAATTATGAATTAAGCTCTTGCTAGAAATTCCTGTATCACTACTAAAACAAAAGAAACACAACATTACAACTACCAGAAAGATAATAAAAGTCTTTTGCATGAACCATTTTTGTAACATTCTCATTTGCTCCATGTTCATACAATAATCAAAAATGTCGTTTAGACGCAGAAACTGGCCCCTGTCAACTTTCAGGCTGATCGAATTTCTCCCTACACAGTAACAACCATATTTAAGGTATTAGACCTTCCAAATTTTCTCAAAACAACCACTAGAAGTTCAACCTAGATAAGAAATCAACTGTCACATACATCACAACAACAAATTAGATAGGATCAACTGTATGAATCATTATCCATCAAAAGAATGACTCATTTCTAAACTTGGAAACAATTTAGCTTAAACTTACAATTCTACCCTTAATGAGAAGTTTTTATAACCACACAAATACTCTGGCCCCTTTGGACTTATTTAGGACCACAAATTCCAAAAGTCTTCATTTTTTCTTAAACTTTGTTCCCAGTCAAACAAGATGACATAAATTAAAACGGAGGGGGTATTTGACAAGTAAACTAAAACATAAATTAGATCCTAACACCTATATATGAAGAGAAGGGTTTTCATGCATGTCAAAAGTCAACAAAAAGAAAACACCCCCAGAAAACATCTAAATTTACACACTACAGAACTATTATAAGGTTAATCAAAACAATTCTAATAGAGGAATGCTCAAAGGTTCCAGGAAATATTCAGCTTTCATCAAAAAGCCCAAATATCATAAATATAGAGAAAAGAAGACAGCTCGGATGGCAAGAGTAGCTCCCTTTTACCTAAACCATGCCACAGTTGCTCCCTTATTTGGCAACCAAGGAGGGGAACTGGCCAACATCTTCAATAGATGGGGCTGAAAAGCTTTTGTTTCCACCAACACCATCACCAAAACCACCTCTTCCACGGCCCTGTCCCCTGCCACGACCACCACGACGATAGTGACTTTCTCCTTCTGCAGGTTTCAGGAACTCGTTTATGCTTTGAGTCTGCAAGAAATAAAATCAATCAAGCCTCATACTTAATCAATAATTAAATCTATTGAAAGAGTGCCAGCATGCAATGATTGCAAAGTTAAATGATTTTGAGGTGAAACCAGATAAATTATAATACTGACACCAGCATAACTGTATGCATAACATCACTTCCCTACCCCACTCTTGCCCCACTAGAAATCAAGGGGAGAGGCTGTTGGAGCGAGTACTCAATGTACGAGCCAAACCTCCATGACTTGGGAACAGTTGTCATCATGTCGGAAACTGATATAAAACTAAACAACCAATAGCATAGACAGCTTTCGGTCATACAAAGCATTTTCTGAGATTTTATTTTCCATAATCCTGAAAGTTCAGCATAACACGATTTTTTTTCTCTATTGGGAGGAGTAGAAGGGTGGCAGGATGAATTGTTCTGAATGTACGAGATCAAGGAGAGAGGCTGTTGGAGCGAGTACTCAATGTACGAGTCAAAACTCCATGACTTGGGAATAGTTGTCATCATGTCGGAAACTGATATAAAACTAAACAACCAATAGCATAGACAGCTTTCGGTCTTACAAAGCATTTACTGAAATTTTATTTTCCATAATGCCGAAAGTTCAGAATAACACGATTTTTTTCTCTATTGGGAGGGGTAGAAGGGTGGCAGGATGATTTGTTCTCCCTTACGCGAATAGGCCCTTAGGTGCATAACTTTTGACAATAAAAAGGCACATATAACAGTAGGTTTATGCAGTGTTATTAAAAGCTAAGCCTAAACAATGCGATGCAAAACAAGGAGTAACAGCTTATAAGTAAAGCGATGATGTGCTTCAAACAATGACATGCAAAGATTCCCAAAAGAAAAGTGGCGGTTCTTTGAATCTCAAATATGAGGAGTTGTTTCAACGTTGGCATTATTGTATATTGGATGCTTAAATAAGTTATTTTAATTACGATTTGATTATTATACTACTAAAATCATCAAGTTGTCATTTTTTAATTTTCCAAAATTGTGTGCGTCATTTCAAAGAAGGTGAGCTTCACATATCGCTTTTCGTTCAAGCACCATCGGTCTTGATGCATTTTTGCCCTTTTGGCATTTTTAAACATTGGGTTTATGAAATGGAAGGGATTCCCAACAAAGAGATGCATAACAAATCATGTCTCCACTTACTATGATACAAATCTAGCCACTTAAAGAGAAAAATTAAAGTACCTTTCTGGCTTTTTCCACGGCCTCTTTTCTCTTTTCTTTCTCAGAACCCTGCCCAGTGAAAATTTCAAGCATGATGAATAAGCTACCATTCAGCAAATCAAGTTCTTAATACAACGATTAGTTATTAATACAAGAATTAAGCAACTATAAATTAGCAGGAAAGCACCAAAAACCTCACCAATTTAATGAAGATTTCATCATCATTCTTCTTGTTTGAGAGAAGTTGCATGGATTCAAGTTCTTTGTCCAAATTAACCTTTCTTTCCTCAGGCTTTAGCGCCAGCAACGCCTTCCTCTTCTCTTCCATTAGCTTCTCATACTCCTCAAGGGTCATCTCCTACCAACACAAAAAGATATGAATGATATTAGTTCCGAATAATGATAAGAGATACATGTGAATAAAAACTACTGGAATCTATGCATGTTACAATCTACAACAGTGTAAATAAATAGCTACAAAAAAGTAAATCCAACAAATACGAATCAAGGTTAAGAAGCACCTAGTCTATCAGAAAACAGTAGTCCAAGTTCATATCTACTTCACAGAAACATCTGCTGCAGGTAACATTGATAGGAGTATGATGCCATTTTTAAAAGAACTGGCTCTAGTCAAGAACGCGGGACTAAAGCAAACAAAAATAAATGATGTTCCAAATTGGAATAGCGGTGAACAGTGTCTGCACTGAGCCTAAGGCCCTTTTCAGAAGTTGGCAAAGAGGGAGGGAATAATTGTAGCAAGATATCCTCCAACTGATGTCAAGAATCATTCGTAAGAATATGATGACTATTCCCAAATTCATACTATTACCCTTCAATGCACAATCCAAACTACAAGAATAATTCTTTAATAGGATGGCTGATTCAACTTAATCTTACATGTTAATACAAGCACACGTGGCCGTTATATCCTGGTCTATTGGTAGGAAATGATACTACCATAGAAAATACTTGGATAATGTTGAAGTCTTATCAACAATAAATAAACCCGATTACTGGTTTCGAAAAGAACAGACTGCATTAGTATATTGACAATTAGACGCAACTGAGCTAATATTCATTATCCAAACTGATTAAAAACGACAATGAGACAGTCCAGAAATTCAAAATTGAAATTTATGTCTCCTACATCCCCCAAAACCACCACCAACAAGGATATAACTGAAGTGAGATAGATATTAATTTGCAAGAGTAGAGTTTAGAGCATGTAAACAAGCAAAACATAAAACGACCTTCAACAGAAAATGACTGTTACCTTCTCCTCAGGTTCCTTCTCTTCTGGCTCAACAGCAGTGGAATCCTTATTGGTGTCTTCAGCATCTTCCTGTCCAACGTCTTTCTCAGCCTCAACAATCTTCTCGCCATCATTGACAGGCACTTCAGTCTCTCTGAATTTGGATAAAAACCAGCATTCAACTATTACGAAAAGCTAATACGTAAAGACAAGAGGGATAAGAAAACAAAAAATTGAGATAACAGTGCTCACTGTGCAATGTCATCTGCAGGAGTTCCCCAATTCCCACGACCAGAGCCGTCCCGTTTAATATACTCATTCCTATACAATAGGACATGTCAATAAAGATACACATCATATGCCCAAGAAACAATGACAACCACAATAACCACAATTTAGAGCGATTGAACAACCCAGACGAATTGGATTGTGGAATGCACTTGGATGATTTTTAAGTACAGCAGAATAACTTACCCACGGCCAGTTCCACTTCGTCGATCAAACACTCTCCGTGGCCGTTCCCCTTCTCCTTCTGCAGCATCTCCGTTATTGAAACCACCACGACGACCTCCACGGAACCCCCCACGAGGTCCGCCGTATCCACCTCTCCTTTCAGAGAGCTTTCCTGACTCTCCATCTTCTTGAACTCTGTACCGCCCAGAGAATCCATTGTTGCTGCCAAAAGCATTCTCATCATCAGCAGATTCTTGGTTAAACCCGCGTCCACGCCCAGGCCCACGTCCACGGCCTCCCCCACGTGGACCTCCACGGCCTCCTCCACGCTGGCTGTCATTCCTTGCATCCCTCACTGTTCAGAAATTGTTACACAAATACCTAATTGAGTAACTCAGTACCGAGAGCTAGAAGTTAATAGACAAAAGGTGAATAGCGAGCTAGAATGAAGGAGACCACAACAATAGCAAATTCCAGAGTGCTACTTGTCTGGTATAGAGGTGTGGTCAGTACAGAACACCAGAACATCAAACTCAAATATGAGACGCACACGGCAGACAGCCAAGGGACGCAAGAACGACGCTTTCTCTATTAGATTTGTCTACCACTAGTAACAAAGATCCTGCTAATCAAATTTCCGTAGTATAACCCTACTTTATCTGGCAATCACAGAGCACATTCTCTTCCCATCCACATGCAAGCAATCGTTTTAACTTAGAGAACAGACAGGAAATAATTTCAAGTAATTTTCAAAGCCTAAAGTGTTGATTGATTCAGACCCAACTAATTATGGACATAGACTTAATTGATTGATTGATTTACACTCCCTCCGGTCCAAAATAAGTGATTTTTTGGTTGTTTTCACACAGATTAAGAAATCTACCTTTTAACATTAATTAGCAATGAGATTGACCATATTAACCTTTTCTATCTCACGTAAACACTCCTAACACATACTCCATCACCATTTACTCCAATGGCAATGTAGGAAAAAAATAATTAATTCATTCTTGTAATCAGGAAAAATCACTTATTTTGGATCACAAAAAAAACCAAAAAACCACTTATTTTGGACCGGAGGGAGCATCACCTAAAAGTATAAGCATTTAAGATTAACATAAGCCCATACTATGACATAACAGTGTCACATTGGGAAGAGCAAAAACATTTCCACAATAAATACTTCAGGCAGCTATGCAATAGACAACAAAAGAGAAGAACAAGGATCACCTTGTAATAGCAAGTATTCTCTTAAAAACAACTAAGTAGTAGAAAACTCAAAAGCCTTATAGCCTGTTTGGCCAAAGCTTTTTTGGCTAAAAGTGCTTTTTTTAGACAAAAGTGCTACTTTCCAAAGTTAAGATATTTGACCAAGCTTTTGGAATGAAAAAAAGTGTTATTGAATAGAAGCAGAAACTGCTAATTGAAAAGCTGAAAGAAGTAGCTTCTCTCCAGAGCACTTTTGAGAAAATACACTTAGAAGAACTTTTTAAAAGCTTGGCCAAACACTAATTGCTACCATAAAAGTATTTTTCAAATTGATTAGCCAAACACAAATTGGTTCTCACCAAGCACTTTTAAGAAAAATACTTTTCAAAATAAGCTGATTTAAAAGTTTGTCCAACCAGGCTATTAGTCGAGTTCACTGACGTTTAAGGCAACCACCACAACTTTCTACACACTTATCTTTTTCCTCATCGCTCATCTAATCTCCAATGAGCATAATCATGTGCATTGACGGTCTAATGAATTTTTAGACCATCAAGTCACTTAATGGGTAATTGCAAGTAACTACATTTAATAAGGATTTAAGCTATACACACTGACTGTTTAAAGACTATGAAACAGTGACAGCATGTTAGTTATCATTTTTACTAGATCAAGAATTAATGCTTATCAATGTATTCACCTGTAATTACATAATATGTGACCTAATTGTGTAAAATAATTTTACCACCACAGTGTATAGAACTCAAACTCGTTTAATAAGCATTGATTAGCAGCCTGCAATAAATAGTAAGTGAAATTTCACTAATGACTTAAAAATTTCATTACATTGTCAATGTACATAACTTACAACATTAACTAATTAAAAGGCTATATTTTTTCACTAATACTACTACTACAACGACAACAACAATAATAAAAATTACTACGTTTCAATCCAAACTAATTGGGCCAGGTATGTGAATCTTCTATATTCGTTCAGCACCTTCGGCCAGTTTCACACAAAATATGAACCCAAAATACAAAAAAAAAAAAAAAAGTATGAACAAATATACATTAACCTAAAACAACAGAATATATTTAAAAATGATTAGAAATGCATATTTACCAGCCTGAGAAGGTGGAACTGGTTTGGAAGGCAACTTAGCAGCAGGCTTAACGGGCTGGGCTTGGGCCTGAACTGGGCCCGTTTTCTTGGGTACAGAGGAAACAGCTGAAGCCTGAGCTTGAGCCAGTTTCAACTCATCCAAACTTGGGTCCTCAGCATCATCATCCAATAGGTCAAATGGATTCAGTGTAGCCATTATTATTTTTCACTCACTCTTTTTTCCCTGAGTCCTAACAAATAGAAATACTAAAGGTTAAAATCAAAAGAAAACTTTAGTTATTAAAATCCATTGAGATGAATTTTTTTGGTATAATAGAGGAGGAATTTGAGAGAAACGAAATTTGTGACAAAGCGGCTGATAATTGTGCGACTGAACTGTGAAGTGAAGGTTAAAAACCCTAGCGATTGGTTTTTGTGTGGGAGGGTGTGGGGGTGGGGTGGGGTGGGGGCTCAGTGTTGAATGGGTATGGGCTCGGGCTGTTCTTTTGGGTTGTTTGATGGGCTTTGTGATTTTGTTGCTACTTTGGGTTTAATATGTAAAGAGTTGGTAAGGGAAAATAACTTAACAGACGTTCTCAAAAAAATAGCCAAAAAATATATTTTATATATATATATATACAATAATATTATATAAATTTCATATGTTTTTCGACTATCGAATATAAACAATTACTGGCGCGGGCTAAAAGTAACAATATCCCTAATGAAGCCTATGCAGGGATGGATCAAGAATTCTCTATAGATTCAACATTTAATGTTTGTGGTATCCAGCTCATTATATTTTTAAGTGATGAGTTATATATTTTATTGTGAAATGAGTAAACTTTTGCACATAAATTTGTGTTATACGTCGAAAGTTATGAATTCAATGAAACTTTTTGCTATAGGACTATATACGCACCCGAGCCTATGGATGTAGAGTTAGTTGGGAGATTACTTGTCAATCATATGAGATGCATATATGCAAATAGTGAGTGTCATGCCACAATTGTTGTGGATAGATAGGATCCCTTACCCATAACCCTGAGGTTTCGGGTCGATAGACAAGCTTCTTGTAAGAAGCGTTTTTCCCTTTAATAAGCCTTATAAATATGTATTCGAATTAGTCGGGATAGTGAGTTTTAGGTAATGAATGGGTATACCAAAGAAGTATGAGTGTAGTACTATTTATATTGCTTAAAAATAAATATATAATTCACATAATTTTTTATATACGATGACTTTTTCTTAAAAATTAAGGTAGATGGTAGGGGTGGGCATAAAATCCGAAAAACCGAATTCTGAACCGAACCGAATTAATTCGGTATTTCGGGTTCGGTTATTTCGGTATTTCGGTATAATTCGGTATTAATTTTTCGGTATTTCGGTTCGGTTTTCGGTATTACAATTTTAAAATTTCAGTATACCGAATATACCGAATATACTAAAATTTTAAGTATATATTTTTTTGGACCCTACCTATACTAACACACCTAGTGTCCAACACAATGTAATTCCCATTTCCCGTTGCCCCAAACCCAGCCCAATGTAATTCCTAGTTGGTACTTCTTGTGCTTGTTCTAGATTTCTGTGAATCACAGTGAATGTGATGTAGCGTTTGTAGCGTTTATAGAGTTGTTTCTAAATGCAACAGCTTTTGTAGCGTGTTAAGGCATTTTGGGTGTTAGTTCACTTTCTATTATGTTTTAGCTTTAGTAATTACTGCATCTTCTTAATTATTATCGTTTGTTCCTGCCAAANCTTTTGTAGCGTTTTAAGGCATTTTGGGTGTTAGTTCACTTTCTATTATGTTTTAGCTTTAGTAATTACTGCATCTTCTTAATTATTATCGTTTGTTCCTGCCAAAAGATATTTTCTACTCTATGTGCTCTTTTGGCGAAGGGTATAAAGAGGATATTTGCGTTGGTATTCATAAACTGAAACCGTACCGAAACCGTACCGAACCAAAATAATAAATACCGAACCGTACCGAACTAATTTGGTACGGTATTTGGTATACACAATTGATAAACCGAATACCGAAATACCGAACCGAAATTCTTAAATACCGAACCGAAATACCGAATGCCCACCCCTAGTAGATGGAGTCGACCATTTTCGTGTATACTCTGCGTTTTGTGTTCTATCTACCACATGACTTGGCTCTTCTTTTTCTGTCCTCTTTTGACTATTATTATTCCTTTATTCTTCCACACAAAATCAAATTGGTATAAAAAAATTATTTTATCTTGATATGGGAGAAGGAGAAAAGGGACAATTAAAATCGAACTCATATATATATTGCGTGGAAAACCATACTATACAACCTCATATTAGGTTATTATATGCTGTGATTGATGCAAAATCTCGTCATTCTCGTATTCATTTCCGTTAACGTGACATATTTTTCTTATTAGTCTGATCGAAAAAGAATGATATAACTTATATTTGAAAATAATTTATTTTCAAACTTACAAATTTACTCATTTTAATTACGCTTAATGAGAAGCTTTTGCAGTTTTAGAAGTCTTAATTTTTTTTCTTAAACCCCGTATCGAGTCAAATTATATTATATAAATTGAAACGAATGAAGTACTTTCTTTCTTCTTTATCTATGCAATCCGTGACTTGTCAAGTCATTCAAGCAAGGAGATAAAGAACCCGTTTGAATTGACTTTAAAAAAAGTGGTTTATTAGCAGAAAGTCGCTTCTAAGCCAAAAAGCAATAAGTTGAAGTTGCCTGACTTATTACTTTTTGGTTGTATTAAATCATTTTAAACTTATTTTAAGCACTTTTAAGCTTTGTCAAATACTGAAAAAGCTAGAAAACGCCTCTAAAAGCTGATTTGACCAGTTTAAAAGCCAATCCAAACATCCTCAAACAGTAAAAGAAAAGTTATAACTACATAGAAAACATAGTAGTACTTCTTATTTACTTATCAAGAAGATGGACTAGGCAAACAACTAGGTGTATGGAAACTATGTTCTCTTTCAAGATTAAGGCTCAAGCCTTTTGCTTTATTAGTATAAAGCCTTTTGATATTAGACTTTTGTTCATTTAACAACTTGGCTAAACTTCTCTTTGCATTTGCTCTAAAAGGACAATTTGATGCTAAATATCCATCTACCAAATGCAAATATGCCTCCAAATCATGGCAACAAGCAACATCTGCATCAGGTTTCAAGAATGGTGACATTTTTGTGTCAACTCTTAGCTCTGTTCCAACATGTGAATATGCCCATGGCATACTTTTGTCAAGCACATTTAGCACACCACTCGCAATTCCTGACTCCCTTAGTTTTTTATCGAGTGGTTCGCTCACAAACATCCCTGGAACTCGAGTGATTACATCTTGATTGTTCACGATACGTAGTACTTTAACGTTTTTTGAGTTTAATCGATCTGCAAAGCTTCGATTACCCACTCGAGGACCCCCGAATGAGAAAACAGCCACGGGTGGTGCATCGGGTGCACATGTACTTATTTCATCTGCTACTAACAAAGCCAAGGCTGCTCCAAGACTATGTCCTGTCACAGTAATACTTAAATTCTCACCTTTGTATTGTTCAATGAGTTTTTGCACTTCATTAACTACTGATTCAGCTAAACTAGGAACATTAACACCACTTGTTTGAAACAAACTCAAGAATCCACATTCCACTTTAGCATGTCCGTCAGCTGAATCTGTTTCTGTCTCTGCTGGAATTTGAACCAACAAGTCACGAAAGTTTTCTCCCCATTCGAGACAAGTTGCAGTGCCACGTAGAGCTATAACAATATCTCTCCGTCCCATACGTTGAATCTCTGACCTATCATCACAAACCGCGACATAACCAATCCAACTCGACCTTTGAGTCATCCATCCAAGGTCTGGTGCAACGTCGTCCACCCATTTTGGTAATCCAACGGACGACGTTGCATACAGGCTCTTGGTCACCTTATATGACTTATCGGGCAATGCCACGTGTCTCGGGCCTAACAACCCTTCTCCTTGAGAAGTTGAAGGATTTGAATGAAAACAATGATAAGCTGCTTGAATAAACTCACCATATCGAATCAATTCTCGCCTTAAATTCTCATTTAAAGGATCAATTAAGCCTAACCAATCATTGCTACCGTGAAATTCTTTCCACCTACTACCAAGACTATTTCTTGGAGAATATTCAATGTTATTATTTGACAACATTTTTTGTAGCCTGTTTAAATATCTTGGTGACATTTCTTCAGCAACCTTATGTTCAGGCCAAATTCTGGCCAAATTTAACCCTTCCAATAAATTCCTTCCCTTTTTTTCCTTTAACCCTTTACGCGATTCTTCATTCACTTCATTTGAATCGACTGATTGGGTTTTTTGAGGTTGTTTTTGTAGGATTTTTTCAAGATTTGAAAGATGTTTTCTTGTCATCTCTGTTTTTACACTTTGTGCATTAAAAAAACTAGGGTTTAATGGGGATCCATTGCATTTGAAACTGGCTCTTTTTGACTGAAAAAAATGGAGATTTGTAGCCGGAAGTGTTGCTCCGATTTGCATGGTTTTAGAGAGAGAAAAGAAATCAAGAAAATGTTTAAAGTTTTAGAGAGAGAGAAGTCAGATCAGAAGAAGAGATCAATGTTAAAAAAACTAACACAAAGTAGGATTAAAGAGCTCAGCTGAGGTATTTATAGATGGTATAATTAAGTAGAAAGACTTTTAAGTATATTATATTTTGTTTTATTTACAAGCATACCATATAAAATTTGTGGGAATTATTGAAAGAAAGAGAGGGTATTTCATTTTAAAGAGCTTTTTTTATTTAATTTGAAAGAGTTCATTAATTGACTTTGATTGGCTTGACTTCATATCCTGAAAAGTCTGCTTACTTGGTCCCATTGTGATTTAATTGACTAAAACACCCATACCAATAATCCTTCAACTTTTGTTTTTTTAAATATATTTTCAAGTAGTGTAATAATAATATTAATAATATATATATATATATATATATATATATATATATATATATATATATATATAAACATCATTAATATGCAACATAATTAAAATAGAAACTAAAAAGAGGGGTTTAACTTGTATACATGGATAATGTGTTGCTCTCAAACTCATACGCAAGTATACATGGTCGTACAATAAAATAGGATTGTATCTTCAAATATTGTACCCACAGGAACTTGTGATTAACTATCAACTAAATTAAATCAAATAATTAGTCTATTCAAGTGAATCCTAACGTATGAATATTTAATTAAAATTAATCTAGAGTAACAAATTAAGAGATTAAGGAAAATAAGTTGGCGAAATTAGACACGAATTCAATGTGAGTGAATATTCTAGAGCTATGGGTTAGCTAACAATCCTGTTGAGTTTTTCACTTAAATCGTATAATTAATTTATCTGATTTATATTAGTTGACATGGTTAATATTGCTCATAGCCTTCTTCCGAAGTACTACTCGCTTATTCAAGCTAATCTAACGCCTATATTCCTATGGAATTAGAATTAATGAGAACACATTAAGAATTCTTGTATAGTGACCAAGCAAAGCGCCCCCCCCCCCCCCCCCCCCCCCC
>ML269508.1:0-25294 GCA_005239495.1 Nicotiana undulata | reverse complement strand
ACGGCTTTTCGCACTCGTTATGGGCATTATGAGATTTTGGTCATGTCGTTTGGGTTGACTAATTCCCCCGCTGCTTTCACGGAGTTGATGAACCGGGTATTCAGGCCTTATTTGGACTTGTTCGTTATTGTTTTCATTGATGATATTTTGATATACTCTCGCAGCCGAGAGGAGCATGAGCAGCACCTTAGAGTCGTCCTCCAGACTTTGAGAGATCGGCATGCTTATGCCAAGTTTTCTAAGTGCGAGTTCTGGTTGAGTTCTGTGGCATTCTTGGGCCACGTGGTATCCACAGAGGGCAGTAAGGTGGATCTGAAGAAAGTTTCAGCAGTTAGAGATTGGCCTAGGCCCACTTCAGCAACCGAGATTCGGAGTTTCATGCGCCTCACAAGCTATTATCGCCGGTTCGTGGAGGGTTTTTTATCTATAACAGCCCCTATGACCAAGTTGACGCAGAAGAGTGTTCATTTCAGATGGTCTGAGGAGTGTGAAGCGAGCTTTCATAAGTTCAAGACAACATTGACCACAACACAAGTGTTGGTATTGCCCACATGTTCAAGTTCTTATACCGTGTATTGTGATGCTTTGCGGGTTGGGCTTGGTGCAATGTTGATGCAGGATGGGAAGGTTATAGCCTATGCTTCTCGTCAGTTGAATATTCATGAGAAGAACTATCCAGTCCATGATTTGTAGCTTGCAGCTATTGTTCATGCCTTGAAGATTTGGAGGCACTATTTGTATGGGGTACCGTGTGAGGTATTCACTGATCACAAGAGTTTGCAATACTTGTTTAAGCAAAATGAGTTGAATATGAGGTAGAGGAGGTGGTTAGAGTTGCTGAAGGATTATGATATTACTATTCTCTATCATCCGCGAAAGGCCAATGTGGTGGCCGATGCCTTGAGCCGAAAGTCAGTCAGCATGGGTAGTTTGGCTTATCTATCAATTGGAGAGCGAACGTTGGCTTTGGATGTTCAGGCATTAGCCAATTGATTTGTTAGATTGGAGGTTTCTGAGGGTGGCAATGTTTTGGCCCATACCGTTGCTCATTCTTCGTTGTATGATCGCATTCGTGTNGTATTCCATTCATCCGGGCGCCGCAAAGATGTACCAGGACTTGCGGCAGCATTATTGGTGGCGTAGAATGAAGAGGGATATCGTGGCTTATGTAGCTCGGTGCTTGAATTGTCAGCAGGTTAAGTATGAGCACCAAAGACCCGTCGGTTTGATGCAGCAGATTCAGCTTCCCGAGTGGAAGTGGGAGCGCATCACGATGGATTTTGTAGTTGGACTCCCACGGACTTAGAGGATAGTTGATGCAGTATGGGTTGTTGTAGATAGGCTGACCAAGTCAGCACATTTCATTCCGGTGGTGGTCTCATCTTCAACAGTGAAGTTGGCTCAGATCTATATGAGAGAGATTGTCAGATTGGACGGTGTGCCCTTATCTATCATATCAGACATAGGTACTCAGTTTACCTCCCATTTCTGGAGAGTATTTCAGAGGGAGTTGGGCACTCAAATTGAGTTGAGCACAACATTTCATCCTCAGACGGACGGACAGTCCGAGCGCACTATTCAGATTTTGGATGATATGATGCGGGCATGTGTTATTGATTTTAGTGGTTAATGGGATCAGTTCTTGCCATTAGCAGAGTTTGCCTACAACAACTGTTACCAGTCGAGCATTCAGATGGCTCCGTATGAGGCGTTGTATGGTAGGCGATGTCGGTCTCCAGTCGGATGGTTTGAGCCCGGGGAGGCTAGGCTATTGGGTTCTGAGTTAGTCCAAGATGCCTTGGATAAGGTGAAGATTATTCAGGCTAGGCTTCGTACAGCTCAATCCAGGCAAAAGAGCTATGCAGATCGTAGAGTTCGAGATTTGGCTTTCATGGTAGGAGACCAGGTGTTCCTTCGAGCATCGCCTATGAAGGGCGTGATGAGATTCGGAAAGAAGGGAAAGTTGATCCCCAGGTATGTTGGTCCATTTGAGATTTTGGATAAGGTAGGAGAGGTGGCCTACAGACTTTCATTGCCACCACATTTATCAACAGTGCGTCCAGTATTCCATGTATCTATGCTCCGGAGGTATATTGCAGATCCATCTCATGTTCTTGACTTTAGTAGTGTCCAGTTGGACAAGGATCTAACATATGAGGAGGAACTGGTAGCTATATTAGATAGGCAGGTTCGTCAGTTGAGGTCAAAGAGTTATCCTTCGGTCCGTGTTCAGTGGAGAGGTCAGCCTGCCGAGGGAGCTACTTGGGAGTCCGAGTCCGATATGAGGAGTCGTTATCCCCATCTTTTCTCAGACTCAGGTACTTTTCTATGTCCGTTCGAGGACGAACGTTTGTTTTAGATGTGGAGATTATGATAACCCAAAAGGTCATCCTAATGTAATCCTAGCTAAATCTGTGTTCCGAGGCCCCAAAAGCCTCCGTTAATCTACCTCGATATGCGTGCGCAGCCCAGGCATGTAGCCGGGAAGTCTTTATACTAAAATTGGATAAAAAATGGACTTTGTGATAATTAAATGAATAAAGTTGACTTTGGTCAACATTTTTGGTAAACGGACCCGACCCGTGATGTGACGGTCCCGGAGGGTCCGTAGGAAAATATGGGACTTGGGCGTATGGCCGAAGTCGAATTCCGAGGTCCCAAGCCCAAGAAATGAATTTTTAAAGGAAATTGTTTTCTGGAAATAATAAAGGAATTTGAAAATGAATTATTAAGTGAAAACCTTGTTACCGGGCCCGTATTAAGGTTCCGGAGCCCGGAACAGGTTTATTATATGTTATTTGTCTTAGCTGTGAAATTTGGTGTGAAACAGAGNATTCGATGAATTTGATGATATTTTGATGATTTAAAAGCTTGAACAAGTCCGTAGAATGTTTTGGGAGTCGTGTGTGTTTTTGGTTTTGAGCCCCGAGGGCTCAGGTGAGTTTCGGGTAGCTAACGGGGTGTGAAAACATGAAAAAATCTAGTGTTTGTGAGTTTTCTTGTGTATGGTAGCTTAGTCTATGCGATCGCATAGGTTGAGTTGCGATCGCATAGAGTTGAGAGTGGGGGAGGGGTCTGATGCCTTATGCGATCACATTGGTGGGGCCGCGATCGCAGTGTAGGAGATCCTGATGCTCCGCGATCGCATTCTTCTCTCCGCGATCGCAGAGAGTGCAGTCCAGATTCTCCGCGATCGCATTCCTCTCTCCGCGATCGCAGAGAGTGAAAACCAGCTACCTCCGCGATCGCAATCCCTTGTCCGCGATCGCATTGAACATTTTCGCCCAGTTATTTTAAAAGCCCCAAAACAGAATATCATTACGGGATTTCTTATTTTTGCACTCTTCTCTTATTCTCCAAACCCCATTGACGACCCCCAAGCTATTCTACCTCCATAACCACTTGGGTAAGTGACTTTAACTCCAATTCCTTCCATTTTTCCTTCATCAAACACTAGAATCTAGGGCTAAAAACATGGAATCAAAGTAGGAATTAGGGATTTTAGGTAGAGTTGGGTTTTTGAGAATTTTGGGTGATTCAACCTCAATTTGGGGTCGAATCTTAAAACAAATTATATATTCTAACTCGTGGGGTTATGGGTGATCGGGTTTTGGTCCGA
Organism: Nicotiana undulata; assembly: GCA_005239495.1. Lineage (NCBI taxonomy): Eukaryota > Viridiplantae > Streptophyta > Magnoliopsida > Solanales > Solanaceae > Nicotiana > Nicotiana undulata. The sequence goes on along the minus strand of ML269508.1, from coordinate 21,675 downwards.
GCCTCGTGTTTGGACCAAGCGGGCCCGGGGTCAAATTTTGGAATCTTAGGAAGAATGCTTTGAAATAAATAATTAGGCTATGGGTTTGATTTATTGAGCCATTATTGATATACTTGGGTCGATTATGTCTAGATAATACCGTTCCGGAGTCCGATTCTAAAGGAAAGGCTACGAGAGGCTTGACTTGCATTTTCGGAGCCGAGGTAAGTGTTTGGCCTAACCTCAGCTTGAGGGATTAAGTATAAAGTCTTATTTGCTATGTGCAACTCATGTACAACGTATAGGCGTGGTGACAAGTGCCTATATGTTGCGGTCAAGCATGCCCGTTAGTCAATTGTGATGAAACTTTTTGTGTTCTTAATATTCCCCGTACTATGAGTAATTGAAGAATTAGTAGTGATACCTTGATGTTGTTTCATGACGTGGGGAGTTATTGAGTTATTTGTTTCAGTTGAGGCTTACACTGTGAAATTGTATTTCTGATGCGAGGTTGGTTATAGCTGAGACCCTTGTCGGGCATTTGTTGAGTTTGTAATTGATGATTTCTCCTTGCCGGGACACTAGAATTTTATCGAGTATTTCCATGCACTTGAGACTTCTTAATGTTGACTTTCACATTATATTGTTGTTGTGTTTTATTATTTGTCGCACGAGGGGACATGCTGTGCTGACTGTTTGTTACTTATCGCACTAGGGGACATGCCGTGTTGATCACCGAGTGTTATTATATACGCACGAGGGGACATTCCGTGCCGAGTGATTGTGAGGTTATGCACGAGGGGACATTTCGTGCCGAGTGTCATTATATATACGCACGAGGGGACATTCTGTGCCGAGTGTTATTATATATGCATGAGGGGACATTCCGTGCCGAGTGATTGTGAGGTTATGCACGAGGGGACATTCTGTGCTGAGTGTTATTATATATGCACAAGGGGACATTCGTGCCGAGTGATTGTGAGGTTATGCACGAGGGAACATGCCGTGCCTTTTGTCGTTCATTATCTGTTTTGAGAAGTTAAATTCCTGCCTTTATCTTTACATTTCAGTTATTACCCTGTTCTACCGTACTAGCATTTTGTTGCCCATTTTACCCCCAGCATGTTCTTCCCGTATCTGTCTTACTTGCGTATTTCCGTCGATATTCTCCTGTTATTATATAGAATTGCACATGTACATATATTGTTTTCGGTCCTAGCCTCTTCACTACTTCGCCGAGGTTAGGATCGGCACTTACTCAGTACATGGGGTCGGTTGTACTAATGCTACACCTACACTTCTTTATGTTGTGCAGACTACGCAGCCGGACCTGGTGATCACTGACGGTCAGAGCATCTCATCAGTTCATACAGGAGACATCGAGGTAGACCCGCAGACGTTCGTGGGCCTTGGCGTCACCTTCTACTCTTCACTTTCAGCTCTGTCTTACTTTATATTTCAAAGACAGCCCTACGTACTTATTTTCATACCTTTTTTTTTAGTAATCTCTTAGACAGTTTGTGAGTATGTGACACCAGTTCTGGGATTTGTATATGGGTTTTACTTCGAAATTGCTATGTTATTTTTGGCTTTTTGTTAACCTTCATACTGTTGACCATCGATGCTTTAGTTATCTCATCTGTGTTAGTTGTTAATGAATTTTATCTAGTTCAAACATTGGCTTGTCTAGCGGGTTCAACGTTAGACGCAGTCATGGCCCGAAGGTGGGATTTCGGGTCGTGACAGTTAAGGACTCAACTTGGTTAAGGTATGTTAAGGCTCTTCCTTTGTTCTTTTGGCATGATCTAAAGTGAAACGAACGCAAATGGTACGCTATTTCATAATGAATATACTCCTAGCAACTAAGGTGGTACATGTTGTTCTTTTCTTACAAATTTATTCCAAGAAAGTATGTATGATCCTTGAGTCCTAGTGAATTTCATATTCATGGTATGACGTTCATAATGTTAATAGAAGGTGCAACTACCTTACGTCACTCCAAAAGGTTTAGAGATTGATTCCATGAGTCCAGCATGCATTATATATAATATCTATTTTACTCTACTGAGTCGCGCTATAGTCGGTCGGGTACGACACCTATTGTGCAACCACTAATCAGTTGGGTTTATCGAGCTCCACGTGGCCAGGTACGATTCTACCGAGCCTTATGATAGCCGGGTATTTTTTTACCGATTCCTCTTTGAGGCCGGGTACGATATGATGATGATGATGCCAACAAAGGCTGATGTTTTTAAAAGATTATGTATATATATGTATCACGCGTTTCATGTCACTATCTCTCAGAGGCACTCAAATGCTACAAGTTGTATCTCCTATATCTCTCTTTACATTACTATTCTTATTTATGCTTTTCTCTCTTACATACTCATTACTTTATTCGTACTAACATCCCTTTTTCTTGGGGACGCTGCGTTTCATGCCTGCAGGTCCCGATAGACAGATTGACAGTCCTCGTAGTAGGCTATCACTCAGCGGAAGGTGTTGCTGCACTCCACTTGCTTCGGAGTGTCCTATTTGGTCAGTATATTTGGGACACGTATTGACTGGTATATGACATTTATGTAGTCTTAGAGGCTTGTAGACAAATGCCAGGTATATGGATACTTGTATGGCCTTGTCGGCCTATGTTTTGAGTTTACAAATGATCATGTCAGCCTTATAGGCCCGTATGTCACATGTATAAACTTCTATATAATGTTGGGTCATCCTATGTCTAATATGCACTTATATTTTATTCTTGTTATCTCATGACGACCCTTTTGGCCCATTTACCCATGATAGTATGATAAGAAAGATATGTTATGTTGGTACTCGGTAGAGTAAGGTACCGGGTGCCCGTCGCGGCCCACAAGTTGGGTCGTGACAAAATTGGTATCAGAGTAGTTCTGTCCTAGGGATGTCTACAAGCTGTGACTAGTAGAGTCTTGTTTATGGGTGTGTTGTGCACCACACTTATAAGCAGGAGGCTACATGGCATTTAGGACTGTCACTCTTTCTTTTTACTCTATATCGTGTGGTAGAGCTCAGTTGTAAGAATTCAAACTCCTAAATTCTACTTTATTCGTAATACAACGATACCTCATCCAAACAAACAGTTGGTAAGAGATTGAATATGGTCATGGAAGAGTTAAGTCAGAGAAACTCGATTTTGCATCATGCTTATGATGAGTAAATGTGAGGTCTTCAACAGATTATGTGTATACTAAGACGTGTAAGCTTCTTGATAAGGAGCCCTAAGTAAAGTATATATATCTACCCATATGGTAAAAGAAATAAGAGAATCAGAAGGTAGATACAAGTTTCAGCAAGTAAAAGAAACAAGATGAAGAAGGGTACAAGGTACCTAGTTAACAAAGATTATCAGTATTTACAATTCAGGCAGAGAAATATAAGCATTCTGCGTTACTTTCAACAGTAATAGAGATATATACAATTGGTCACATCCATCTCAGTTATGCCCTATGAGAGCTAACCGATATAGCTTAAGATAAGGACGGGATATCAGGATCTAGTTAGGGTTAAAGTAACCCAAAATGTTGGATGGATTGTTACCATTATCTAACATTTTTGGAGGGTAGTGCAGGACATGGTAATAGTTCTCATTGGGAGATAGCCAGATGGTGCACTGTAGAATGTCAGAAAGTTCAGAAGATAGGCATTGTAATCCTATAAGGGATGAATATTTACCTTTCGATGACTCCTGCCCCTAGTAAAGAATGAATGTTAGTCGACCCAAGATCCAATGATATGGTGCAAAGGGTTCTAAAAGCGAAAAGCTATTTTGTTGAAGTTTCAGAATAAGGTAATAGACATAGATATTAGCATGAGAATAAGAAGAGAGTAAATGAAGCATTATGAGTAAGATGTGATAAATGAGTGATAACGGTAAATCAAAATATGACAGGATGACAGAGTCTATAGTCACATGAAGGAAAAGAAAAGAGGAGACATGCCTTGAGACAATAAAAGTACAGGCCCTAAAGTCATATCCTCATTTCATGAAATGAGTCGGTGAGTCCAACGCGATTACCAGAAGAAAAAGTTAGACCCCCCGAGTAATAGAAATTAGCATGGGATAGTAAAAAAAAATTGAACATGAATTAGGGATCGAGGGAATTGGTAATAGTCGGCATCGTGAGAATTTCAAAGATCGTGTTTGGACAATAATAGAATGGACAACAGAAGAATAACCTTTAAAGGTCATTCACGAAAACGCTTCCCTAAAGAAAGCACTATGAGAAGAGTTAAGCTTAAGGGACTAAATGTGCTAGTTACACCAGGTGTCACCCTTGTGCGTAAGAAATTCAATTATACCTGGTGTAGAAGGGTTACCGCAAGGCGAGTAATATGTCAGTGAAGATGTGAAAACAAATGCCAAAGATGAAGAGGTAACTATTAAATGGTAAAGAAAGAATGCGGTAAAAAGGTGAAAGGAATGAGATTGCATTTATTCAGATCCTACCAGAACATTATGCAAGCATGACGCCGGGGAGAATCAATAAGGGTTTCGCACTCGATGCTATTGATAAATAAGTGGGAATGGACACTTGATACATTAGGAGCTAGTGCGAAAGGCAAGTTAAGACAAAAGACATATCCCAGGAGAGGTTACACAGAATATAGATATGAGAATGAACTGACGAGTAGTTAGTAGTTAGTCTAGAAAGAGCCTAGTTATGGCTAGACAAGAGGTCTCAGATAAAGCAGCAGATCATGCAAGATAAACGTAGTGAAAACCAACACAAGAAATTCAGCCTCACATATATGACATCGTAATCCTTGAGAAATATTTAGATAGGATTTGGGGTAGTTAAAGGTACAGTATAAGTGTTACGGGAATAAAAGAGAGTGCCACTAGGGAGAAAACTGAAATTTCAATTCAGAAGAAAACCTACGAGCACAAGGGAGTGGAGGTAAGTAACTAAGGATAATGATAGATGAGTAAGAACATCAGAAATACCGTAAGGTATACAATGTAATAAGCTCGCAGCGTTACAAGAGTCAAAGGGTCTTCCCTAAGCACTGCAACGAAAGACTAGCTAAGGAAATAAGGAAGAAGGCGTCAACATAAGCATAATGACCTAAAGAAGAAATGGTCTTGTAACAGCAGTCTCACTATATTGTTGTATGCACTCCATAAGAAAGTGGCACCTATCGTGACTAAGGAACGAGAAGTAAAATCCAAAGTAATACTCGAGATCATATGAGTTTCAAAAAATTCCAATATATGTGGGAACTAAGATAAGCCAAGTATTCATGCAACAAGTGGCAGAATGACCAAGAAGGGTAATTGCTTAATTTTAATGAAAACTGAGAAGACACGAAAGGAAATTTATGGTGCTAGCAGGTTAAAGAAAGGTTGCGAGTAGTATATATAGATATGTGTAGGTAGCAAGCTAAAGTATCGTAGAGTGATAAGGTTTTTGGTAGATAGAAGTAAGGATAAGAAAAAGTGAGGGAGAAGGTGACGAGAATAGGTAAGTCCTCGCAATTAAACTCATCACTGATGGTTTCCGTAAGTTGTACAAAGCTCGATACATCCAGAATGAACTCAGAGGAGTCCAAGCCTAGGAGAAGTTAGAAGAGATGAAATGGTTCACTAGTAGCAGAATAAGGGTGTAAGTGTGATAGATAAGAGGACGACGTTTAGGCCTTTGATTGAGTAATGATTTAAAGAAAAAGAGATCTCATTGATGAAACAGGATTAGAATACACCCCCCCCGATAGGATGAATCACATTGAGATGCTATGAAATACAATTATTGGAGTATAGTATCGTCCCTAAGTGGATCACGAAAATCACTTCAAATGTTCCCCGATGAGACGTGAGCCCTGGTGATAATGTATTACATGAGAGGATTCAAGTTATCAGTAGTAGATTATGGACAACATTAAGGTGAATCAACAATGGATGGATAAAAGTTCCAAAGTATGAGATGAGATTAGGCTGTAATTCTTAAGATGAACAGTAACAAGGAAGCATTAAATGGCTTAGATTTATACGTATAGGATAAGCGGTGAGAGAGTAACCTGGAGTTGGGTGGCAGGCCTCGATAATAACAAACTGAAGTAAGAGTTATGGTACAATATGACCTACCTAGTTATGGTAAAGCCATAAGCATAGATAACAGAGGCTATGAAACAAGATATAACAATAGTCGGAATTTCGAGAAAGTACCAAGCGAAGAACTTCAGTACACCTATATATCCTAGAAGGAACAACTTTTCATAGTTCTGTATATGTTTCCGACGTGAGGCCTAGATATTGGCTAAAAGCTGGAGGAAAAAGGACAGAAGAGTTGCATAGGCGCACATACAAGGACAAAGTCGTACAGGATGCATGACAGAAGGTCGCAAAAGTTACAAGATTGGAATAATTTGGACAACAAGTTGTGGTGTGAGAAAAAGGCGTAAAAGAGGGGAATGCTCTGGCTTTCGAATTTATTCATAGAATAGTTGCCTAGATGTCAAGGACAATACTAAATTATTCGTAAGAGCTATAGGTTATGAAACTGATAAGCGCATCAGCCAACATTCGAGGACGAATGTTCCAAAGGGGGAAATGATGTTACATCCCATAGTCCTGCATGTGAGAGTACATCGTAAGTCAATTGATATAAGCTCAGAAATAAGATTATATTTGTGTAACGACCCGGTCGGTCGTTTTGAGAGTTAACGCCTCGATCCCCTAATAAACGCTTCTCCCATGTCTATTTATGATATTGGAACTTGTCGTAGTGTTGGGTGGTGAAATACGGAGTGATTTCGGACACATAGTCCTTTAATGTGAATTTTAGCTTTAGAAATCGGACCGTAGCTAGAGCTGTATGAAGATAGATATGGAATGGAATTCCGTCAACTCTGTTAGCTCCGTTGAGTGATTTCGGGGTTAGGAGCGTGTTCGGCTTGTGTTTTCAAGGTCGGTTGTAGATTTAGGCTTGAATTGGCGAAAGTTAGAATTCCGGCGATTTTGGCCGATAGGTGAAATTTTGATATCGGATTCGGAATGGAATTCCGAAAGTGTCAGCAGGTCCGTAATGTCAATTATGACATGTGTGCAAAATTTGAGGTCATTCGGATAAGTTTAGACGTGGTTCGGCGTTGAATGTGGATTTTTTGGAAATTTCCTAAGTTCTTAGGCTCGAATCTATGCATATTTGACGATTTTGATGTTATGAGGTGCGTTTTTAAGGTCCGACCAAGTTGGAATAAGGTATTTGGGTCAGTTGGTAGGTTTGGGTGAGGTCCTGGGGGCCTTGGGGCTGTTTCGGATGCTCAACGGGTGAATTTGGAACCTTAAGAACAGCTGAACCATTGTTGGTTCTGGTGTCTCGCACCTGCGATGGTTTTTCCGCATGTGCGGACACGCAGGTGTGGATGGGGTGCATGCAGGTGCGGAAATGGCCTAGTCCACCCAGTGCTCGTAGGTGCGGAGAGAAATCCGCAGGTGCGGAGCCGCACCAGCGACCCAGCCACCGCAGGTGCGACCCCAGGCTCTTTAATGAAATTCCGCACCTGCGATAAAATTTCCGCAGGTGCGATCCTAGAAGCCGCAGGTGCGAAAGCCCTGGGCTGTTTATGCCAAAATCCAAGGGTTGAATTTCATAACTCCAAAATCGATTGTGAGCTCGGGATTAGACAACTTTCAGTGGGATTCAAAGAGGAGCATCATAGGTAACGTTTTCTAACCTTAATCCATTGTTATACGACTAATCTCTATCAATTTCCTTAATCTAAGCAATGAAAATGGGTGGGGGAAAAAACCATGAAATTAGGGTGAACCTTCCCAAGTAAAAATATGAGGATTTAGGGAGATTTTGGCATCGGATTTTGATGATTCTTGTTCGGGTGAGTTTGTGAGTGAATGGGTGTTCAAAAAAAATATAACGTTTACCCAATTCCGAGGCGTGGGTCCGGGGGACTTTTTGGGCGAAGTTTCTAATTTCGCGTATTAGCTTCGAATTTCTTAGCTATTTTGTTTCCTTGAAATGATATTTACACTATGCAATCAAATTGAATAGATTTGGGCCACCCGGAATCAGATACTCGTGGCAAGAGCTTGATATTTGGTTGAGTAGCGCAGTAGAGATAAGTGACTTGCCTAGCTCTTTGTTTGGGACTTTCCCTTAGGCATTTTAACTGATTTTCACTATGAGGACATCGTGTACGTGAGGTGATGAGTGCGTGCACGGGTCATTTTTACTAAAACTCCACTGTTCTCTCCATGGCATATCTCATTTTCATTCCTATATTACTACTACTGTTTAAACTGAGTAGTTAACTTAGGACTTAAACATGTCTATTTGCCGTACCTGATTTTCCATTTATTTGCTATTATTTGAGCCATGCTTAGGCAGTTCTACCCTATTCTTGTCTACTATTTTACTAAACTGTTTAATTACGCTGCGTCCGACATTCATTCTGCGTTGTATATTTAAATTGGGACTATGGACCGAGATCCGGGAGCTTTCCCCCTGTACTGCATAGCATATTTAAATTGGGACTACGGACCGAGATCTGGGAGCTTTCCCCCTTTTCTGCATTGCATATTTCAATTGGGACTACGGACCGAGATCCGGGAGCTTTCCCCTGTATTGCATTGCATGATTCCTGTTGAGTTATATGCTGTGCTGAGCCGAGAATTTCTTTTACTCATTTCTTCCAGTTTTTCCTAACTCTCTGCTTATTACTATTTCTAATGATTTTCACTGTACAATCATATAACTGTCTTATTATGTTTTCAAACTCAGTAGAGCCTCAACCTGACCTCGTCACTACTTGACTGGGGTTAGGCTTGGAACTTACTGAGTACCGAATGTGGAGTACTCACGCCCATTCCTGCGCATGTTTTCCCCATCTGCAGATCCAAGTACCGGTACACAGCGCTTCAGCTAGGAGTACCCATGCAGCATTTTTGGAGACCGCGAGGTAATTCTGCCGCGCCCGCAGAATCTCACGTGTCCCCGTCTACTTCATTACAGACTTAGTAGACAGTCAGATATACATTTCTTATTTCCGTTGTATAGAGCTTACTTGTGTAAAGCTTGTGATTGTGATATTCCGGGTTTTGGAAAAAAGTAAAAGTTATAGCAGCCGAGTGGCTAGCTCATAGTATTATCGTTTTTTACTGTTTCTATTTTTGTTTTGTCTTATTTCTGAAATTGTTAGGCTTACCTAGTCGTAGAGACTAGGTGCCGTCACGAGACCGTTTGGAGGGTAAAACGGGTCGTGACAAGTTGGTATCAGAGCGTCTAGGTTCATAGGAGTCACAATCACAAACCGGTTTATTAGAGTCTCGTGGATCGATGCAGAGACGTCTGTATCTATCTTCGAGAGGCTATGTAACTGTTAAGAACAATCATATTTCTTGAATTCCTTATCGTGCTAGTTACTGTCATCAAAACTCTCAAACTCTATTCTATTCTTGCTTACAGATGGTTCGTACTCGTACCGGACATACTGATGACCAGGCACCCGAGCCCCCAATCAGATCCACCAGAGGCAGGGGCTGAGGCAGAGGACGAGCACGCGGTGTAGCCTGAGCATAGGCAGAGGACCCCCCAGCAGCTACAGTCAGAGGGGCACTGGAGGTTCCTGCTATTACTCCAGCCCTCCAGGAGACCTTAGCTCAGTTCTTGAGTGCCCTCAGTACTCTGTCTCAGGCGGGATTACTTCCGATAGCCCCAACTACATCCCAGACCGGGGGAGGGGCACAAACTCCCGCAGCCTGTACTCCTGAGCAGAGGGTTCATATGGGGCAGGTTCTCGAGTATATCCCCATGCCCCTAGCAGCTCCAGTTCAGCATGAGACTAGGATAGTTGTTCCTGAGGCAGAGCAGCTCCGACTTGAGAGGTAAAAGAAGTACCACCCACCTGAGTTCAGTGGACTAGCTTCGGATGACGCCCTGGGTTTTCTTGAGGGGTGCCATCGCATTCTCTGCACTATGAGTATTATGGAGACGAGTGGGGTCTCATTCACTGCTTTCCAACTGAGGGGAGCAGCTTATCAGTGGTGGCGTGCTTTTGAGTTGAGCAGTCCGGACGAGGCAGCTTCACTTACTTGGGCTCAGTTCTCAGAGATGTTTATACTTGAGTTTGTCCCTCAGAGCCTCAGGGACGCTTGGCGTGCAGAGTTTGAGCAGCTACGCCAGGGTGCTATGACTGTGTCGGAGTATGCAGTCCGTTTCAGTGATTTGGCTCGTCATACACCAGCTTTGGTTGCCACCGTCAGAGAGAGGGTTTGTCCCTTTATTGAGGGACTCCATCCCAGCATTTGGACTAGTATGGCCAGAGAGCTGGAGACAGATATCACTTACCAGCAGGCCGTGAGCATTACCCGGAGGATTGAGAGTATGTTAGCCTGGGACAGGGAGGAGAGAGAGGCCAAGAGGTATCGAGAGACTGGTCATTTTTTAGGAGCCCGTGCACCAGCAGCACGCTATGGTAGGGGTTTTGTGTGTCGCCCCGTTCATTCATCTCTTCCAGCAGCCAGTGGTATTCCAGTTCCTTCTAGACCTCAGGAGCCTTATTATGCACCACCAGTATCTCAGGTGCCTCCTACTCGAGGTGCTATTACCGGCCAGTTCAGCAAGCTAGTTCAGAGTCATCATCAGCCGCCACGTCCTCCGAGGGGTTGTTTTGAGTGTGGTGATCCTCGTCATATGATCAGATATTTCCCCAGAGCTAGGAGGGGTGCACCACCTCAGACTTATTAGGTTCCACGTCTTCCACCAGGTACACCAGCCATACTTCCAGCCCCAGCTGCTACCCCACCATCTCAGGCAGCTCGAGGTGGAGGTCGCCCTAGAGGGGGAGGCCAGGCTAGATATTATGCTCTTTCAGGCCGTTCAAAGGCCATTACTTCAGACTCAGTCATTACAGGTATTGTTCTCATTTGTCATAGGGATGCGTCGGTATTATTTGACCCAGGCTCTACATATTCGTATGTGTCTTCCTATTTTTCTTCACATCTGGGGGTATCTCGGGATTCTTTGAGTTTCCCCGTTTATGTTTCTACTCCGGTGGGAGATTCTCTTGTCGTGGACCGTGTATATCGGTCGTGTTTGATAGTTATCAGTGGTTTTGAGACCAGGGCTGATTTATTATTACTCAGTATAGTAGATTTTGATGTTATATTGGGTATGGACTGGTTGTCTCCCTACTATGCTATTCTTGATTGTCACGCCAAGACCGTGACGCTGGCTATGCCAGGATTACCGAGGTTAGAGTGGAGAGGTTCCTTAGAGTACAGTCCCTGCCGAGTCATTTCTTTTCTTAAGGCCCAACGGATGGTTAAAAAGGGATGTGATGCGTATTTGGCTTATGTGAGGGATACTAGTGCTGAGACCCCTACAGTTGAGTTTGTCCCCGTTGTTAGGGACTATCTTGACATTTTTCTAGCTGATCTTCCGGGTATGCCTCCCGAAAGAGACGTTGATTTTGGCATTGACATGTTGCCGGGCACTCAGCCCATTTCCATTCCCCCCTATCTCATGGCTCCTCCTGAGTTAAAAGAGTTGAAGGAGAAGTTGCAGGAGTTGCTTGACAAAGGTTTCATCAGGCCCAGTGTATCACCTTAGGGTGCTCCGGTGTTATTTGTGAAGAAAAAGGATGGTTCGATGCGTATTTGCATTGACTACCGGCAGCTGAATAGGGTGACAGTGAAGAACAGGTACCCATTGCCCCGCATTGATGATTTATTTTGACCAGTTACAGGGTGCTAGGGTGTTCTCCAAGATTATCTCCGTTCGGGTTATCATCAGTTGAAGATTCGGGAGCCGGATATCCTGAAGACTGCCTTCAGGACCAGATATGGACACTATGAGTTCCTTGTTATGTCATTTGGGCTGACCAATGCCCCAGCAGCCTTCATGCACCTGATGCACAACGTTTCGGCCTTATCTTGATACTTTCGTCATCGTGTTCATTGATGACATTCTGGTATATTCTCGGTCCCAAGAGGACCATGAGCAGCATTTGAGGACTGTACTTCAGACATTGAGGGAGAGAAAGTTGTATGCCAAATTTTCTAAGTGTGAATTTTGGCTTGATTCTGTGGAATTCTTAGGACATGTGGTATCTTCGGGTAGGATCAAGGTAGATCCAAAGAAGGTAGAGGCGGTGCAGAGTTGGCCTAGACCGTCTTCAGCTACTGAGATCCGCAGTTTCTTCGGTTTGGCTGGGTATTATCGCCGTTTTGTGGAGGGATTTTCATCCATCTCAGCACCCATGACCAGATTGACCCAGAAGGGTGCACCTTTTATATGGACGGAGGAGTGTGGGGAGAGCTTTCAGAAGCACAAGATAGACCTGACTACAACTCCAGTGTTAGTATTACCCACAGGTTCAGGGTCCTATACAGTCTATTATGATGCTTCGAGGATTGGCCTAGGAGCAGTGTTGATGCAAGACGGTAGGGTGATTGCCTACGCGTCCAGACAGTTGAAGGTGCACGAGAAAAACTACCTTGTGCATGATCTTGAGTTGAAAGCGATTGTTCACGCCCTGAAGATATGGCGTCATTATTTATATGGTGTTCCCTGTGAGATATTCACGGATCATCGGAGTTTGCAGCACATATTCAGGCAGAAGGATCTTAATTTGCGCCAGAGTAGGTGGTTGGAGTTACTTAAGGATTATGACATCACTATATTATACCACTCAGGGAAGGCCAATGTGGTGGCTGACGCCTTGAGTCGCCGGGCGGAGAGTTTGGGTAGTTTGGCATATCTTCGTGCAGCGAAGAGGCCCTTAGCCTTGGATGTTCAGTCCCTAGCCAGTCAGTTCGTGAGGCTGGATCTTTCTGAGCCTCACCGGGTATTTTCTTACGTTGTTGCTCGATCTTCTCTTTATGACCATATTCGGGAACGCCAGTATGATGATCCCAACCTTCAGGCTCTTCAGGATAGAGTTTGGCAGGGTGATGCCATGGATGTGACCGTAGGTGATGACGACGTGATGAGGATGCAGGGCCGGATTTGTGTGCCCAACGTAGATGGACTTCGAGAGTTGATTCTTGCGGAGGCCCATAGCTCGCGGTATTCCATCCATCCGGGTACCGCAAAGATGTACCAGGATTTGAGACAACACTATTGGTGGCGGAGGATGAAGAAGGATATATCGGAGTTTGTAGCCAAGTGTCTCAACTGTCAGCAAGTCAAATGTAAGCATCAGAGACCAGGAGGATTACTTCAGCAGATTAGGCTTCTAGAGTGGAAGTGGGAGCGGATCACCATGGACTTTGTGGTTGGACTTCCTCGGACTTTGGGGAAGCATGATGCTATTTGGGTGATTGTGGACCGACTGACCAAATCATCCCATTTCATCCCAGTGTTGACTACATATTCTTCTGAGAGGTTGGCCCAGATCTACATTCGGGAGATAGTCCGGCTGCACGGTGTACCGGTGTCTATCATATCAGATCGAGGTCCTCCGTTCACCTCGCACTTTTGGAGAGCGTTTCATAGTGAGTTGGGTACCCAGATTGATCTCAGTACAACATTTCACCCCCAGACGGACGGACAGTCTGAGCGCACGATTCAGATTCTTGAGGATATGCTCCGTGCCTGTGTGATGGATTTTGGAGGGTCGTGGGATCGATTCTTGCCTCTCGTAGAGTTTGGTTATAACAACAGCTACCAGTCCAGCATTCAAATGGCGTCGTTTGAGGCTTTGTATGGTAGGCGGTGTAGGTCTCCGGTGGGATGGTTTGAGTCGGGTGAGGCCAGATTGTTGGGTACAGATTTAGTCCAGAATGCCCTGGACAAGGTGAAGGTGATTCAGGAGAGATTTCACACCGCTCAGTCCAGGCAGAAGAGTTATGCGGACCAGAGAGTTCGTGACTTGGCATTTATGACTAGTGATCGAGTTTTTCTTCGGGTATCGCCTATGAAGGGCGTCATGAGATTCGGGAAGAAGGTAAGCTGAGTCCGAGGTTCATTGGCCCTTTTAAGGTGTTGCAGCGGGTTGGGGAGGTTGCTTATGAGCTGGACTTGCCTCCCAATCTGGCAGGAGTTCATCCGGTATTCCATGTTTCCATGCTCCGAAAGTATCACGGGGATCCGACTCATGTTTTGGATTTCAGCTCAGTCCAGTTGGACAAGGATCTATCATATGTTGAGGAGCCTGTGGCTATATTGGAATGGCAGGTCAGGAGGCTCAAATCGAAGAATATTGCCTCAGTCAAGGTTCAGTGAAGGGGTCATCCAATCGAGGAGGCGACTTGGGAGACCGAGCAGGATATGCGGAGTCAGTACCCTCATCTTTTCGCAGTTTCAAGTATGTTTCTATACTCGTTCGAGGACGAACGATTTTCATAAGAGGGGGAGAATGTAACAACCCGGTCGGACTTTTTGAGATTTAACGCCCCGATCCCCTAATAACCGCTTCTCCCATGTCTATTTATGATATTGGAACTTGTCGGAGTGTTGGGTGGTGAAATTCGGAGTGATTTCGGACACATAGTCCTTTAATGTGAATTTTAGCTTTAGAAATCGGATCGTAGCTAGAGCTGTATGAAGATGGATCCGGAATGGATCTATGTCGACTCCGTTAGCTCCGTTGAGTGATTTTAGGGTTAGGAGCGCGTTCGGATTGTGTTTTCGAGGTCAGTTGTAGATTTAGACTTGAATTGGTGAAAGTTAGAATTTCGGCGATTTCGGCTGATAGGTGAAATTTTGATATCGGACTCAGAATGGACTTCCGAAAGCGACAGCAGGTCCGTAATGTCAATTATGACCTATGTGCAAAATTTGAGGTCATTCGGATAAGTTTAGACATGATTCGGCCGAATGTGGATTTTGGAAATTTCCTAAGTTCTTAGGCTTGAATCTATGCATATTTGACGATTTTGATATTATGAGGTGCGTTTTAAGGTCCGACCAAGTTGGAATAAGGTATTTGGGTCAGTTGGTAGGTTTGGGTGAGGTCTCGGGGGCCTCGGGGCTATTTCGGATGCACAACGGGTGAATTTGGAACCTTAAGAACAGCTAAACCATTGCTGGTTCTGGTGTCTCGCACCTGCGATGGTTTTTCCGCAGGTGCGGATGGGGTGCACGCAGGTGCGGAAATGGCCTAGGCCACCCAGTGCTCGCAGGTGCGGAGCCGCACCAGCGACCTAGCCACCACAGGTGCGACCCTAGGCTCTTTAATGAATTTCCGCACCTGCGATAAAATTTCCACAGGTGCGATCCTAGAAGCCGCAGGTGCGAAAGCTCTGGGCTGTTTATGCCAAAATCCGAGGGTCGAATTTCATAACTCCAAAATCGATTGTGAGCTCGGGATTAGACGATTTTAAGTGGGATTCAAAGAGGAGGATCATAGGTAATGTTTTTCGGGGGACTTTTTGGACGAATTTCCTAATTTCGCGTATTAGCTTCGAATTTCTTAGCTATTTTGTTTCCTTGAAATGATATTTACACTATGCAATCACTTAAATAGATTTGGGCCACCCGGAGTCGGATACTTGTGGCAAAATCTTGATATTTGGTTGAGTAGCGCAGTCAAGGTAAGTGGCTTGCCTAGCTCTTTGTTGGGGATTTTCCCTTAGGCATTTTAACTGATTTTCACTATGAGGACATCGTGTACGTGAGGTGACGAGTGCGTCCATGGGTCATTTTTACTAAAACTCCATTATTCTCTCCATGGCATATCTCATTTTCATTCCTATATTACTGCTACTGTTTAAACTGAGTAGTTAACTTAGGACTTAAACATGTCTATTTGCCTTACCTGATTTTCCACTTATTTGCTATTATTTGAGCCATGCTTAGGCAGTTCTACCCTATTCTTGTCTACTATTTTACTAAACTGTTTAATTACGTTGCGTCCGACATTCATTCTGCGTTGCATATTTAAATTGGGACTATGGACCGAGATCCGGGAGCTTTTCCCCTGTACTGCATAGCATATTTAAATTTGGACTACGGACCGAGATCCGAGATCTTTCCCCCTGTACTGCATAACATATTTAAATTGGGACTACGGATCGAGATCCGGGAGCTTTCCCCCTGTTCTGCATTGCATATTTAAATTGGGACTACTGACCGAGATCCGGGAGCTTTCCCCTATATTGCATTGCATGATTCCTGTTGAGTTATATGCTGTGCTGAGCCGAGAATTTCTTTCTCATTTCTTCCAGTTTTTCCTAACTCTCTGCTTATTACTATTTCTACTGGTTTTCATTGTACAATCCTATAAATATCTATTATGTTTTCAAACTCAGTAGAGCCTCAACCTGACCTCGTCACTACTTTACTGGGGTTAGGCTTGGCAATTACTGAGTACCGAATGTGGAGTACTCACGCCCTTTCCTGCGCATGTTTTCCCCATCTGCAGATCCAGGTACCGGTACACAGCGCTTCGGCTAGGAGTACCCAGGCAGCATTTTTGGAGACCGCGAGGTAATTCTGCCGCTTCCGCAGAATCCCACGTGTCCCCGTCTACTCCATTACAGACTTAGTAGATAGTCAGATATACATTTCTTATTTCCGTTGTATAGAGCTTACATGTGTAAAGCTTGTGATTGTGATATTCCGGGTTTTGGAAAAAAGTAAAAGTTATAGAAGCCGAGCGGCTAGCTCATAGTATTATCATTTCTTTACTGTTTCTATTTCTGTTTTGTCTTATTTCTTTAATTGTTAGGCTTAGCTAGTCGTAGAGACCAGGTTCCGTCGCGAGACCGTTCGGAGGGTAAAACGGGCCGTGACAATTTGGAAGCACATAAAGTAAGTTAATCATGTTACCTTGGAGGTTACAAATATTTAAGATCATGAATAACGAGTACCAAGAGGGTTGGAAATCTTAGAAGCTAAACCAATTGAAGAAAATAAGTTTCGTCGAAAGTAGACGAGTTGGAATGTTATAACATGTACTTTAGGGTGAGACTATGGTTAATTACATGATAAGGAGGTTATGCTATGAGTTATTTTTGTAGTATGATAGTCATGTGCTACGTTTTGAAGTCAAACAAGTTGTGGAACAAAAGTTGGCAAAGGTCTTCACAAGTTACATTCATAAATTTGTTGAAACATAGGTCAAATGTATCTGAGCTTTTCTCCAAATAAACTTGGAATTAGGGTATTATCTACCTACAAGATTGAATATATATGAGTCTAGTTTCAAAAACATTAAACTGTTCATCGATATGACATAGGAGTAGAGAGATATTTGCAGTTTCACGAGACTGCGCAGACATCATAAGTGACAAGTAGGTGGGTCACTAAAGCTTTTTGAGAAATACATTTCGGGTGTTATATGAGGTCTTATTGGGACATATTATATACCAAATTGAAGGTCTTGTAATTTAGTTTCCAACTCTCTTAATCGTTCGTTCATACAAAATTCGGATAAACAAACGTCGGAAGATGGGCCAATGCTAGGGTGCCAAGCTAGCACCTCTTTGACTTTTCCAAAGTTGATATATATAAGTCTTAGGTCGGCTTTCTCTTCATTTTTAAGTATAAAAATACCATATAACACCCATAAACATATCCTTAAGCTATATTCTAGGGTTTCAAAGAAGATTATCATCCGGGGCATGAAATCGAGAAGCGATAACATCAACACGATCCCTATGACGTAAGTGTCATTATACCACCTCTCTTTTTTCTTTGTAGTTGGAGTTTTGGAAGTTACTTAATAGTTAAGAAACATCTAATATCTGTATTTAAGTGTTTAAATATCAAGGAAGGTTGATAAATGTGTTTCCTAATAGTTAGAACTCACAGAACGGTGATCGGAAGCCCTGAGTTCGAGTTATTTGACTTGTAGTGGACTGTTTGTGGGTTGTTTCGTGTTTGCCTCTTGTGATGATGTTTTATGGAGTTTTGGGGGATACAAGGTGTGGAAAAACAACACATAATGACGGAATGGTGGGATGGTTGTTCGTCGTTATTTTTTTAAAAGTTGTTTGACACTACTTTTGTTGTCGTTTCATGTATGAAGTGATTAGGGTGTGTTGGCTGTTTTGTGATATAGTGTGGTGGAGATAAGGTTGGGAAATAATGCATACATGTTGTTATTATTTTTTTCTTGGTGTTTTTGGTATAATTTATTGGAGGAGGGCCTTTACAGGGGAGATGTTGCTCGAATTTACGTAAACGAGATACTAGCTTAAGTTACAGACTTAGCCTTTGCTCAACACTGATTTTGAATCTCCTTATAATATCATAGATTGAGTTGACTTGTTTGAAGAGTTTCTTGGAAGGTATTAAGGACTCAACTTGGTTAACGTACGTTAAGTCTCTTCCTTCATTCTTTTGGCATGATCTAAAGTGAAGCGAACGCAAACAATACGCTATTTCATAATGAATCTACTCCTAGCAACTAAGGTGGTCCATGTTGTTATTTTCTTACATATTTATTCCAAGAAAGTATGTATTATCCTTGAGTCCTAGTGAAGTTCATATTCATGGGTTGATGTCCATAATGTTAATAGAAGGTAACTACCTTACGTCACTCCAAAAGGTTTAGAGAGTGATTCCACGAGTCCAGCATGAATTATATATAGTATCTATTTTATTCTACCGAGTCGCGCTATAGTCGGCCGGGTGAAGCACCTATTGTGCAACCACTGATCAGTTGGGTTTACCGAGCTCCACGTGGCCGGGTACGATTCTACCGAGCCTTATGATAGCCGAGTATGTTTTTACTGATTCCTCTTTGAGGTCGGGTACGATATGATGATGATGATGCCCACAAAGGCTAATGTTTTTAAAATATTATGTATATATATGTATCACGCATTTCATGTCACTATCTCTCAGAGGAACTCAAATGCTACATGTTGTATCTCCTATATCTCTCTTTACATTACTATTCTTATTTATGCTTTTCTATCTTACATACTCAGTACTTTATTCGTACTAACGTCCCTTTTGCCATGGGACGCTGCGTTTCATGCCTGCAGGTCCCGATAGACAGGTTGACAGTCCTCGTAGTACGCTATTAGCTCAACAGAAGGTGTTGCTGCACTCCACTTGCTTCGGAGTTGCCTATTTGGTCAGTACTGTTGGGACATGTATTGATTGGTATGGCGGAGCCCTGTCCCGACCTATATGACATTTATGTAGTCTTAGAGGCTTGTAGACAGATGTCAGGTATATGGATACTTGTATGGCCTTGTCGGCCTATGTTTTGAGTTTACAAATGATCATGTCAGCCTTATAGTCCCGTATGTCACATGTATAAGCTTTTATATATTATTGGGTCATCATATGTCTAGTATGCGCTTATATATTATTCTTGTTATCTCATGACGACCCTTTTGTCCCATTTACCCATGATAGTATGATAAGAAAGATATGTTATGTTGGTACTCGGTTGACTAAGGTACCGGGTGCCCGTCGCGGCCCACTGGTTGGGTCGTGACATTCTACCACTCCATTTTGTTGAGGTGATCTTGGCGAAGAGAAGTTGTGAGAGATTCCTTGATCATTACAGAAGTTTTCAAAGGCTATGCTTTCGATCTCTCCTCCATGGTCACTTATGATAGGTTAAATGTAATATCCCTTTTCACACTGTACCTTCTTACAGAAGATCTCAAAATTCCTTAGGGCTTCATTTTTATGGCTCAGAAAAATAACCCAAGTGAAACGAGCAAAATCATCTACGATAACAAATGCATATTTTCTACCACCAATAATATTATAGTTGAACCAAACAAATTCATATGCAAGAGTTGAAGGGGTTTCGTAGTAGAAGAAATATTTTTTATTTTAAAAGATGAACGAGTTTGGTTTCCTAATTGACATGAATCACTTATATGATCTTTTGAAAACTCTAGTTCTGGAAAACCAATGAAAAGATCGTGTTTAGAAAGTTATTGAATATTATGCATGCTAGCATGGACAAGCTTTCTATGCCATACCCAAGGATCATCAATCATAGAAGCTAGACAAATTTGTTTACCAAGACTGTCTATGTAACTGATAGTATAAACATTTCTGTCTATATTTGTGATGACCCAAAAGGTCATCCTAAGTAATTCTAGCTAAATCTGTGTTCCGAGGCCTCGAAAGCCTCCGTTAATCTCACCTCGATATGCGTGCGCAACCCGGGCATGTAGACGGGAAGCTTCTATGTGAAAATTTGATAAAAATGGAACTTTGAATTGAATAATTGAATAAAGTTGACTTTGGTCAACAATTTTAGTAAACGGACCCGGACCCGTGATGTGACGGTCCCGGAGGGTCCGTATAAAAATATGGGACTTGGGCGTATGCTCGGAAGCGAATTCCGAGGTCCCAAGCTCGAGAAATGAATTTTTAAAGAAAATTGTTTTCTGAAAATAATAAAGGATTTGGAAAATGAATTATTATGTGAAAACCGTGTTACCGGGCCCGTGTTATGGTTTTGAATCCCGAAACAGGTTTATTATATGTTATGTCTTATCTGTGAAATTTGGTGTAAAACGGATTTGAAATGACGTGATTTGGATTAAAATCGGATAAGTTAAGCTTTATGAAGTTTTAAGAAATTTCTATGAGTTNTCGCGAACGCGGAAGGTTAGGGAGTCAGACCTTCGCGAACGCGGCCCTGGCTCCCCGAACGCGTAGGTCCCAGCAGCTAACCCTTCGCGAATGCGGCAGGGGCCCGCGAACGCGAAGGGTAATTTTTCCCAGTTATTAAAAATACCCCAAAACAGAATACCATACGGGAATATCACATTTTCAGCCTTCTTCTTCTCCTCCCACCCCCATTGACGATTCTCAAGCTAATTTTCCTCCATAAACACTTGGGTAAGTGATTCCAACTCTATTTTCTTCCATTTATCTTCAACAACAACTAGAATCTAGGCCTAAAAACATGGAAATTAAGTGGAAATTAGGGGTTTTGGGTACGGTTATGTTTTTGGGAAATTTGGGTGATTCAACCTCAATTTGGGGTCGGATCTTAAAACAAATTATATATTCTAACTCGTGAGGTTATGGGTGATCAGGTTTTGGTCCGAGCCTCGCATTTGGACCAAGCGGGCCCGGGGTCAAATTTTGGAAATTTTGAAAGAATGGTAGGAATGGTGTATTTAAGCTATGGGATGGTGTTATTGAGTTATTATTGATATACTTAAGTTAATTATGCCTAGATATTGTTGTTCCAGAGTTGAATTCAAAAGGAAAGGCGGTTTTAGAGGTTTCATTGCTATACTTTGGACCGAGGTAAGTGTCTTGCCTAATTTTGGTGAGGGAATAGGTATTATTTGCTATGTGCTAAGTGATTATCATGTTCATTGCATAGGTGAGGTGACGAGTACCTATGCAATGTGTGTCAAGCATGCCCGTGAGTCTATTTTGATAGAAATTGCAGTATTTCTTCCATGTTTAGTATATTATGAGATTGTCTTTACTTGGTAATTTATTCTTGATTGAAAGTATTGGCTGTTGAGTTTGAGAAGTGTTGATACGAATGATAATACAAGTGTAGAGTACGTGATTGAGGTAATTGGTTATAGCTGAGACCCTTGCCGGGCATTTCTTGAGCTACTAATTGATGTTTTCCCCTTGCCGGGTGTTTTGAACTGCTTATTTCCACTATGCTGTACTCCTTGACATTACATCTGTTATTGTTTGGTGAGGAAGAGTGTAAAGCACGAAGGGTGGTGCCGTGCCATGATTATTGATTACATTGCATATTGAGGAAGAGTGTAAAGCACGAAGGGTGATGCCGTGCCATGATTCA
>ML269507.1:0-23011 GCA_005239495.1 Nicotiana undulata | reverse complement strand
TATATATATATATATATATATATATATATATATATATATATATATATATATATATATATATATATATATATATATATATATATATATGTATACATGCATTTTCATTGAGTTGGGATCGTATGATGGTGAGTTCAGAAACGATACTGAGTTCTGGAAAGTGAACAATTGAGATAATAAGATAAGACATTTCAGATAATGAGAAAGAAAACAAGTGATACATATGATCAGCTTACAAAGAAAGGTTATGTTTGAGATTAGTTACCTGTTTGTTGATTACATGCCCATATACTTGATGTATTTTCTCACATGATTTATTGCTCGGCGTGTACCTTATTTTATTATGTACTGGACCTTAGTGAGTATATATTCTACCTCTCGTCACTACTCTTTACGAGTTTAGACGGGATACTCACTGGGTACATATTTGTTTATATGTACTCATGCTGCACTTTCTTTTCTTTTCTGCACTTGGTTGTGCAGGTCTTGAGGCTGGTCCATATGGTCGTCCGTCTGCTGATAGATACTGATCGTGGTGTCGTTCCATACGGTGAGCTTTCTTCTTGGCGTCATCCTGACAGCACCTCTGGAGCCTTCTAGTTTCATTTTGCTCAGTCTTTTGTTCCAGACTGAGGCTTGTATATTTTTGTATATATATATTTCAGTTGTTGTATCTATGTAGCCGCCCGTTGACACTGTGACACTAGTCCTGTCACACACTTCATGTAGTTATGTTGGGATTCGGGGTTGTACATATTTGGCCTAGCTGTTGTTCAGCTTGTATCTACGGCCTTACCTCATATCGCTGCTACATTACGCATTTTATTTGTTATAAATTGTAAATAACTAGAATAAACGAGTTCTGGGGTAGTAACTCCTGGGGATTTATATGTTGGCTTGCCTCACCTCGTCGTTAGGTGCCATCACGACGTGAACCAGGTTTTGGGTCGTGACAACATGTGAATCGTAGGAAATTTTAATAATACCATTATTTTGTTAAAATGAATAACCAGCTTTTCCTAAAAGTGAAATTGAAACTAATTTCCTTCTCATATACGGAACAAAAATAGTATTTTCTAAATGAATACTAGAATTATTTTTAAAAGTTAAAATAGATGTCCCGATAAACTCTACTTTTGCTTTGAGTCCATTGCCCACAACAACACTGGCTTCATCCTCTTTTAGAATTTGTATGCTTACTAGATCTTGCAAGTTATTGGTTACATGAATAGTTGCACAACTATCCAACCACCAGGAATTTAAGGAACATGAACAAGACTAGTTTCAAAGCAGACAAAAGCCAAAAGATTACATGGTTTCTTTTTCATAAGACAACCAACTTTCTTATGACCTACTTGTTTGCAATCCCAACACTTGATTTCTTTCTTCATTACAGCTTGAGGACCAAGAGGATTATGAGACTCACCTTGGTTAACACCGGGCTCATTAATAATACCATTATTACCACCTGGACGATGAGATTGACCATGTTTCTTATTATGAAATTTAGGTCCACCTTTTATTTTATAAGACGGATAATCAGTTGATCTACAAACTAACAAGGTTCAATGCGCCCTCAACTTTCTCCTTTTGGATACTCCCTTCCTCTACCACAAAAACAGTAATAAGATCATCAATACTCCACTTATCCTTTTGTGCATTATAGGTTACCTTAAGCTGGTTAAATTGCTCAGGAAGGGACCTTAGGGATTGATGAACAAGAAAATCATCGTGGTTACACTTAAATTTTTAGTTTTGGTATGTTAACCAATTTAATAACATGATCACGGACACTACCTACAAGGTCATACTTTCTGGTAGACAAGGAATCAATCAGGCTACCTATCTCTGCTTTATCATATTCTAGGAATTTCTGTCCAATGGCACTCATAAAATCTTTTTCCATTATCCTTAATTGCACCTTTTATGCGATCAGAAATGGATATCTTCATGACCATAAGGCTCAATTTGTTAGCCTTCATCCATTTCTCATACTTAGCCTTTTCATCAGAAGTTCTAGTAGTTGTAGGTTTAGCAAGTTTTTGTTCTATCAATGCAAAGTCTAGGTCCATCAGACCTAACACTATTTCAACATCCTGTTTCCACTTCTTGTAGTCTACTAGTCAGAGTTTCAATGAAATTCAACTAAGTAGACATGTTGTTAACAACTGTATAAGCAAACAACACAAAAATTAGATAAAATTATGGACGGTCATATATAAATCAAAAGAGCCAAAGACATCCATTACACCACTCCTTTGGGTGGAAGATGCAACTGTCTCCCCTCTTAAAAATCAAGGAGTCTAAGGCATTCATTGCATTCTCGCCTTTAGGAAAGAGACACAAAACCTCCTCCCCCTATTATCCAATAGTACATGGCATACATTGTGTCCTTCTTTTAGGTAAGAGACACAAAACCTCCTCTTACATAAAATTATCCTTACACACACACACACTCACACATTGTGATGAACCAAAGGGTCATCTTATGGATTAAGACTCCATTCTAGGCTCATTAGCCTTAAAAATACAAATATTAATTACCTCAATTTGCGGCACAGTCCGGCCATGAATTCGGAAAGCCTTTATGTGAAAATACGAGAAATAGAAATTTCTAGAGTTACAATTTGGTTTTAGTTGACTTTGGTCTACATTTTGAGTAAACGGACCCGAATCTGTATTCCGACAATCTCGGGAGGTTCGCATAAAATATAGGACTCGGGCGTATACCCGGAATTTAATTCCGAGGTCCCTAGCATTAGAAAATATTTTTTGAAGAAAACAGTTGTGCTGGTTTTTAAAGGAAATAAAGAAATGAATCAATGTTTGAACTCATTGGTGTCGGGCCCGTATCTTGGTTATGGAGCCCGGTACAAGTTTGTTATGATATTTAAGTCCTGTTTGTGAAATTTGGTGAGAATCGGAATTGATTTGATGTGATTTGGACGTCCGGTTGAAAAGATAGAAAATTTAAGTGTTCTTGAGAAAATCATGAGTTTTGAGGTTAAATTGGTAGTTTTTGATGTTATTTTTATGATTTGATCATACGAGCAAGTCTGTATGATATTCTTAGACTTGCGTGCATGTTTGGTTTGGAGCCCCAAGGGCTTGGGTGAGTTTCGGATAGGTTTAGGCTATGTTTCGCTTGTTTTTTATGCTTCATCGTCATTTCTTCAAGCATAAATGATACTATATTAAGCAACTGAGCTACAAATTCAGTTTTTATTGAACCATTATATCCGTATCGTAATTACGAAGCCATAGGAAAAAGAATCATCGAATTTGGACATCGTATGAGGAAGTTATACCCATTTTAGTGTCGGAAAAAAACTGATGGTGCCAGATGTCGCGAATGCGAACTCCGGATCGCCAATGCGACATCTGCAGCCTATTAAATGAGATTTTTGATAAGACCCAAACTTCTCCAAATCATTGGTAAGTGATCTTTAACTAATTCCTTTCATTCCTTAACAACTTTTAACAAGATTTCAACTTAGAATCTAGAGTTTTCATGGTAAAATTTGGGATTTTTTGGTAGAACTTAGGAATTTTAAAATTTGGGAAATTGGACCTCGAATTGAGGTCGAATTCCAATACCAATTGCATATCCGGGCTCGGGGGAGATTGGGTAAACGGGTTTTGGTCCGAACCTCGAGTTTAGACCAAGTGGGCCCGGAGTCGATTTTTGTAGTTTGATAAGAAAACATAGGAAATCCATAGTTTTTTAATAAAGTTAATTCCTTTAAGTGATAATTGATGATAGTGAACCAATTGTGATTAGATTCGATCGGATTAGAGGCAAAACCTAAAGGAAAAGTTGTGCTAGAGTATTGATTTGCTTGAGACATCGAGGTAAGTGCTTGGTTTAACCTTGACTTGAGGGAATAGGAATCCCCAACTTGATTGTTAGGTGAAATTGCATGTGTGTGGTGTATAGGTGAGGTGACGAGTATTTATGCACCACCAAATTATCTGTTTAACATGACCCCTTCCCCGTTTCCAATTATCTGCTTCCTGACTTAATTGTTATATGATCATTGAGGTTTACATGGCTATTTGGTTTCATTAGATTATTGACAAGTATTGTTGCAAGTGTGTTAAAAGTGTTGGTTGTTCCTTGATTCTGTTATGGTACATAAAGACTGTGACAACGTTACGATATTTACATATATTCTGGTTGGTTTCATTATGAAATGATATTGGATACAGCTTATGAGCTATATTGTTTTTTGTTGACAAGTATTGAGATAAAAGTGTTGTGAAATGCTTGGCCTGAATTGTGAAAGTTTTCATAAATAAATAAATTGATATGATATGTCTGGCGGGAGCGGGTTGCACGCCGCAACAAGGTGTAATAAGGGTGGACAGGTGGGATCAGGTTGCACGCCCCAACAAGTATAATAAGGGTGGAATATAGGGCGGTGTAATAAGGGGGGACAGATAGGAGCGGGTTGCACGCCGCAACAAGGAGCAATAAGGGAGGACACCTATATTTTTACTGATTTCCCAAGAAAAAGCAAAAATTTGAAAAGTTATTGTTTTACTTTACTATTTTACGTATTTTACCCTTATTATTATTTTAAAAGTCAAACTTGGAAATTTAGGAAATTTATGCGAGATTTAGTTATAGTTGAGGCCTGGAAAGAGGCAACTGAGTTGTTTTATTTATTTTTACGAGTTATTGTTCTTGTTGTGTTTAGAATTGCTTCCTCGCTTTGTTATATGTATTGTTACAGGTTATGTTATATTGTCCCACCTTAGCCTCGTCACTACTTCGTCGAGGTTAGGCTCGGCACTTACTCAGTACATGGGGTCGTTTGTACTGATACTACACTCTGCACCCTTTTGTGCAGATTCAGGTAACGGTCAGAGTTAGGAGATTTTAGTAGTTGATATCATTCCTCGAAGACACAAGGTAGATCTGCTGGCGTCCGCAGATTCCTAGAGTTTTCTCTTATTTTTAAACACTGTTTTACTTCTTTCAAAATAGATATACAATTCTTGCAGCCCATTATTTGTAGCATTCTTAGTAGTTCGTGAGTTGTGACACCAAACCCTGGGTAGTTGTATAATTAGCATTTGTTCGTGGTTAGTCTATTATTTCGAATGTTAATCCTGATTGCATTTATTGGAAAGTAGTAGATTTCGTGGTTGTTTGAATTTGTTATTCATGTTTAAATAAAATGGAAAGGAAATGATTAAATAAGTTCTAACATTGGTTTGCCTAGCAAGTGTGGTGTTAGGCGCCATCACGAGCCCTAAGATTGGGAATTTGGGCCCTGACAAGGTGGTATCAGAGCACTAGGTTGCTTAGATCTCTCAATTCACGAACAAGCTTAATAGAGTCTGAAGGATCGGTACGTAGATGTTTGTACTTATCTCTCAGAGGCTATCAAGTTAGGAACAAACTCCATTTTTATTCTCTTCTACTCTATCGTGCGGATCTTGTTATATCTAGCATTGACTGAATCTTTCTACTCACTTGCAAATAGCGGGAATGCATGCTTTTCTCCCGCGGATCGACACATCAGGTCCTCTCGCAACACCAATCCTAAACCATAGAGGACGCAAAAAAACTTCTCAATAAATAACCTCACTCATGACGGGTGAAAACTCAAGTGGAAAACAAAACTCAAGGCCTAATTGGAATCAGTGAATCTCAAAAGGGAACCATATATAACCTGAGAAACTATTTTGTGAATATAAGAGCAAAAATTCATACGGGATATTGTGTGATAATAGTCCCTGCTTCAACCATTTCTGTTCTTTCGAAAAAAAATTCATATACGGAAGTAAATCATGTTGGCACCAAACAAGCCACCAAGTCAGCCTATGGGCACAACCTCAATTTAAACCTTCCATTACTTCTAAATTAACAAAATTATACCCACACTACAAGATCAATTCTCTAAAAGAAAGCCACGAAGCTATCTATCATCAAGGAGAGGTAAAACAAAGAGAAAAGATCAACTGGTTATCAAGGATATCACCGCTCAAAAGAGAAAAGATGAACGGTGCCCCCCCCCCCCCCCCCCCCCCATGAATATTGCATCATGTACTCCCCTAATTGTCAGACTTTTTCACTCCCTCCTCTCTCTCATCCTCGGACCAGGGAGCTGGAACATCATCCTCTTCCTCCGGCTCAGTTGAGGGAAATGGCTCCTGAGGCTTCAACACCTTAAACAGCCCATTCACACCCTTCCACATGCGAATGAAGAACTTGTCTCTCTTCTTCTCCCTCTTCTTCATCCGGGCGTGTGCACCTGCCAGCTTGGCATGAGAAGTACTCAGGCCACCATGTGCCGTGGAAATCTGTGTACGCCTTCTCCTGCTACTTCAAATGAGCCCCTTGTTTCTTCTGGTCATCAAGGTATTTCTTGAAATCTTTCTGTGAAACATATGTAGAGGGACCCTTAGATGTTTCCCCCGGTCCCTATGGAAGTCAAGATACCAGCTCGCGAACCTGCCTCATCTCCTCAGAAAGCACAACAAATGGGCCACTGATGGAAGAAGAAGGCTGACTACCCGGCTCAGCCTGAAGAGGCAATCCCACTTTTCTCTTCTTGCTCTTGACAACTCCACCCTCTCCTCTCTTCTTCAAGGGATGGATAGGCTTACCCGGCTCTACCTAGTTGTCCCTTGGATCCTCCTCAACCCCATCCACTAGTCACAACTCAGTAATAAGAGATGGGAATAAAAGTGACGCACCACCCAGGCAAAGGTACTCCTTTAACTCACTGAAGATGATGTCGCCAACGTTGAGTGGAATGCCGTAGAGGATACAAGCTACCATCAGTGCTCTCAGTATGGGGACATTCCAGATGTTGGACGGAGGAGAGACACAGTTGCACACAATAGCTAGCCATATCTTGGCTTCAACGGTGAACTCTTGGGAGGTTATTGATTTCTTATCCAATGCCCAAGGAACATCCACACCCGGGCATAGCTTGGAAGCCAACCAATCCCCTGGAAGATTATCTTTCTCACGGAAAGGATCCATGTCATGGTCAGGGAGGTTGTAGATGGTGTTCACAGCTTCTGCCCCAAAATGCACCATCTTTCCTCGAATTCTCATCTACGGCCTTTTCATGTTAATGGCGGGAGATTAGCATAGAACTCCCTCACTCATTGCTCATTTTCCCTGCAAGGCGGGAGGCAAAACAAATCCAGCCCATGGAAACAAGCTTCCGGTAGAACTCAGGCAAACGTTGCTCAACTTTATCCATCTCAATTCTACTCTCTCGAAGCAGCTTCTTTGTGATTAGCTCATTGCAATACAATTCCAGACACCCTCGTGATAGGAATCGGTGTTGGTCGTAGTTGTCCTCAAGTTCCATGGGACTTCCGGGAAAGGATTCAGTGGAGTTGGAACTCATTTTCAATATATGTGCCTGCAAAACAAATCATATAAATGAAAACAGCGTATAGCTATGAAATATGTTGCAAAATGAATCTTAGATATCAAAAGAGTGATTGGACAGTTGAAACCATACTGCTCGCTCTCTAATGTCGCATTTGTGACATTTTCCTCGCAAATGCGAAGATCTTAGTCCCCCCCCCCCCCAAAAAAGTCGCAGTTGCGACCATTCCCTCGCAAATGCGAAGTATCCGGAGATCGCAATTGTGAAGTCCTCCAGAACAGTCAGAGTTCGCAAATGCGAGCTCCCCTTCACAAATGCGAACCCGTCGTTCCCAGCCCTAGAACAGTCCCTAGTTTTTGAAATTTCTTCCATGTAATCACTTCTAAACACCCCCCCCCCCAAATACACTTTACACACTAAATCATGCAATAAACATCACCTACAACCACAAAATGCAAAGAAATTCCACAATTTAAACCCAAAATGTTACCCCTGTTCTTAACAATCAATGGCACTCAGATTTTTCTCAAATTTCTAACCCAATGTTGGACTAACACTCTCAACCAACCTCACCCATAAAATGACAACACGAAATCAATAATTTTTAACATTTTGTGCATAAAAAACTTAAATTCCTTCCAAGCCCTAGGTTTTTTAGAAAAATAATTGGAAAAGAAGAATAAGATGTAAGGGTTAAGAAAATTTACCTGATTGTTACACTTAGGAGTGAAGATTTGAGAGTTTGAGGATTGGGAGAACTCAAATCGCCCGTTTCTCTTTGCTCTCTAAGAAAGGTTTTCAGTTTTATGAAAGATGGAACTGTCAGACCTGTTTTAGCCCTACGTCATCGCAATTGCGACGCCCAGTTCGCAAATGCGAATGTAATGACTCGGTCAGTCGTTCCGTAGAACCTGCATTATTATTACTGTTTTTCCTTGTCATATGTTGGTTATATTGTTTATGATGTGTTAGAGTCGTTTGGCTCGGGTTCGGAATGGTTGGAGTGAGAATTGAGACACTTAATCTCTAAAAATAGCTTTATAGTTGGAAAAGTCAACTGAGGGTTGACTTATTGGTAAACAACCTCGGAATGTGGATTTTATGGCTCGAATAGCTTCGTTAGGTGATTTGGGACTTAGGAGTGTGTTCGTAATATTATTGTGATGTCTAGTGTAGAATTAGGCTTGAATTGGAGAAAGTTAGTTTTTGGTGATTTCCGGTTGGCAGTGGAAAATAGGCTATCGGGGTCGGAATGGAATTCCGAAAGTTGGAACATGTTCGTAATGTCATTTTGGATATGTGTGCAAAATTTCAGGTCAATCGGAGGTGGTTTGAATAGTCTCGGCATCGTTGGTGGAATTTAGGAATTTCAAAGTTCTTAGGCTTGAATCCGACGTGATTTTGGTGTTTTAATGTTATTTTTGGTGTTCCGAGAGTGCAAATAAGTTTTAATGATCATTTATGATGTGTTGGTAAATTTGGTTGGGGTCCCGAGGGGCTCGGGATTGATTTCGGGTGGTTAACGGGCACTTTTGGACTTAGAAAAATAACTGTTTTGCTGGTGTGTTGCAGGTGTAAAATTCTTCTACGCGATTGCGGGGTGATGTATGCGATCGCATAGGTCAATTGGTGAGGCCCAGGAAATTTTTCTGTGCGATCCCAGGTGAGGAGGTGCGATCGCAGAGTGGAGGGAGAGAAGGCAGTGTGGTCGCGATGTAATGGTGTGCGATCGCACTGAGGTAGAGGCACGCGTGGGGGTGAGTGATGCACTGTGCGAACGTAGGTAGCGTGGTGCGATCGCGTGAGGGAGTGAGGAATGCACTGTGCAAACGCACCTGAGTGCATGCGAACGCACTGGGTATTTTATAAAAACCTGGGCAGTTAAATTAAAACCCTTCCGCGATCGTAACCCACTTTTCCACCATTTTTTAACGGGAAGAAGCTTTTGAGGCAATTATTAAGAGAGGAAATCATTGTTCTTCATTGAGGTAAGGATTTTGGACCCTAAAACTCGATTATATGTGATTAAGGATCAAAATATCAATGTTTAATTCATGCAAATCAGTAGAAAAAGATGGAATTAGGGCTTGAGATTATGAGACCTTTTAGGGATGATTTGAGGGGTCAAACGAACTCCGATTTTAGAGTTATTTATATGTACGGACTCGTGAGATGATGAAGAACATTTTGGTATAATATTTGTCGAGTTCCGAGATGCGGGACCGGGGGTCGGGTTTTGGCTAGTTTCGGATTTTGTGCTAAAATTGGTATTTTCAATTGGAATTCATTCCCTTAGCATAATTTGATGAGAAAAATATGATCTTTATAGATTTGGAGCACTCAGAGGTTGATTCGAGAGGCAAGAGTGTTGCGGAATAATTTTCGGGCTAGTATGAGGTAAGTAATGTCTTTAAATCCTGTCATGTGGGTATGAAACCCCGGACTTTACATCCTTTCACGGATTTGGAGTGACGCACACACTGGATGACGAGTGTGGGGCGTGCACGAATTGGAAATTTGGAAAAATGTTCTTTTTTAGGCAACTATTGAGTTGCGAAACTGCTTTTAAAGCATATGAGTTATAATATTACTATGTTTTGATATATTTGGGCTGAAAGCCATGTTTGGGGCCTAGTGTCGATCTGTTTTAACCCCTTGAGGGCTATTTTACTGATATTCTCACTACTTTGAAACTATGATTTTACACTCAGTCTTTCTTGTGAAATTGTTGACACTCTTATTTGATAATATTACTATTTCTTGAAATGAAATACTATTTTGGGTCGAGAACCCCGTTTTATTCATGGCCCGAGTGGCATGCTAAGAGTGTCTGACTGAGTGAGGCTGAGGGCCAATGTTGTGAGGTTGTTATGATATGAGAGAGGCCGAGTTCCTGAGAGTGATTTATGCCATGATGTGGCTTGTTTATAGCACTTGGGTTGTAGGAGCCCCTCCGGAGTCTGTACACACCCCCAGTGAGCGCAGGTACCTACTGAGTGCGAGTGCCGAGTGATGAGTGATTGGGAGGCATGAGTGACAGTGAGGTTGCCCGCGGGGATGATACTGAGTGATGGTGAGGTGTTGAGGGAAATTGTTACGGGTGATGATTATGGCTCGATGGGCAGTTTTATGATGATATTTTACTGAGTTTTGACTATGATTCACTTCATTTTTCAAACTAATATTACTGAGAGTTTTACTGAGATATATTGAAAATATACTTGTTTTAAAGGCTGGGAATTGGTTTTCGAACTTATGTATACTGCATTGAGACTTGATGTTTTACTGTTTTGTGGATTAGTGTTTTGTGTTGTGTGTTTCATATACTTCAGACTTGATTTATTTTCATTACTACTGAGTTGGTGTACTCATCATTACTCCTTGTACCTCTGTGTACAGGTCCAGGTGCTGGTTCTGAGCGGTAGCCATCTGAATCTATACGACGCCTGCATTTGGGATATCGAGGTGGTTGTCCAGCGTCCACAGCATCTCTATTTCCCTTTCCTATTTTGTATTTAGTTCTTCAGTCCGAAATTTTGTATTATGATAGTAGTATTCTTAGATGCTCATGACATGTTGACTCCGGGTCTTGGGGACGGTTGTAGACAATTAGCTTAATTGTTTTGTTTAAAGATTTCGAAATTTATATGTGTATTATGAATTGTTGAAAATAAATTGAGATATTTGAAAAGAAAAATGTTAAAAATTGTGGGTGCTGGCTAGCCTAGTTCAACGATAGGCGCCTTCACGGCCGGTTTAGGATTTGGGGTCGTGACAGTGAACCTCCCCAGGAACCTGCACAGTTTGCAAATGCGAGCTCTACTTCAAAAAAATATATATATATATATATATATATATATATATATATATTATAAAATAAAAAAAATGAGATAATAATAACGAAGTAATGATAAAATATTCCTGGTACTAAACAATTCAAATTGTAGAACAACTAATCATTTTGAGAAATAGTGAATTGCCACCACCAAGCGTCACATTTAACGACATGGCCCGACCTGAATTAGTTTTTTTAGGCTTTGTCTCGCCGCTTGAGAAATAGATATTGGTCACCTAATTTGGAATCAAACTTGTGACCACGAACGGTGAGAATGATAGGTTGATGATCAAGCCAAACTCTAATTTCTCCACCTTGCACTTCTCGGTTTCATGTGAGAAATGTTATTTGTTCCATTATTCTTTCCAAATTGTAAATGGTGTGACTTTCGTTCCTCATCCTCGTAATCTCTTTTTGAATCGTATAGTTCAATTTTCATATCCCCACACAGGACCGATGTTGAGAAAGGCTTGGAATGTGACATCGTAATATTCCAATAACTTCAACCACCTCCTCTGTCTTTGATTAAAATCCTTTTTGCTAGAGCAAGTACTGAAGACTGCGATGGTCTGTGAAAACCTCACCCGACACACCATAGAAACAGTGCCTCCAATTAGTTAATGTATGAACAATTACTGTCAAATCTTCAAAATCTAATTCTTCCCGAAAATTCTAATGTCCTTTATTTTTCCCCGGACTAGAATAAATTTCAACCATATTTTCAATTACGCCGGTTGACTCTAAGTACTCATTCTCTTGGTATCACAAATACTCGTGGAGTTGGTTGGCGGATGTTCAATTCGTAAATTTTCCAAGTATAAATTCACATTTCCCTCGGAGTGGACTCTTCTTGACCTTCTTTCACATTTTCAAATAATGGATATAATGAGCCTCAATCGACGATTTCTAAGCGATTATCCAATATTTTTCCAACGGGTGAATAGCATTCCCTCTTCATTATTGTTTTCCAAAAATAAAGGAATTTTCCTTCAGTTCGGGTGCAGTAGAGAGATCAGTCGTTAAGACAACTACTTGGGAGTCCAAGACGAATAGGCGGAGTAGTTAACTCCAAAATTATCTACCAAACCGAGTAATTTTCTATGTCCGTTCGAGGACGAACGTTTGTTTAAGAGGGGGAGATTGTGATGACCCTTTATGGATTAAGACTCCATTCTATGCTCATTAGCCTTAAAAAGACTAATTTTAATTACCTCGATTTGCATGCGCGGTCCATATGTGAATCCGGAAAGCCTTTATCTGAAAATATGAGAAATAGAAATTTCTAGAGTTAAAATTTGGTTTTAGTTGATTTTGGTCAACAATTTGAGTAAACGGACTTGGATCTGTATTTCATGATCTCGGGAGGTCCGCACTAAAATATGATACTCGGGAGTATGCCCAGAATTGAATTCCGAGATCCCTAGCCTTAGAAAATATTTTTTGAAGAAAATTGTTGTGTTGATTTTTAAAGGGTATCAGGATCGTATCTTGACTAAGGAGCCCGGTACAAGTTCCTTATGATATTTAAGTCCTATTTGTGAAATTTGGTGAGAATCAGAATTAAAAGATAATATTATAGATTGATCTATAGATCCATATCAAATGGAGCCGCTATCTTGATTTATTCTAGGGGGAAGCTTTATAACTACAATCTAACTAATAAATAGTATGGTAGAAAGAAATAGATGAATCTTTCTTTCTACCATACTACCTATCTATTAGAATACTGCCGATTCTAGTCCATTCATTTCATTTAAGACATGAAATAGAATCTTTTTCATTTTATTTCGTCAATTTTGGCTAAGAACTCAGAAGTCAAGTTTCATTCAAATTAGTTAATAATTACGTAAATGATAAGTAGAAAAGCGGTAGGAACTAGAATGACATGATTTGGACGTCCGGTTGAAAAGTTAGAAAATTTAAGTGTTCTTGAGAAAATCATGAGTTTTGAAGTTAAATTCGTAGTTTTTGATATTATTTTGATAATTTGATTGCATTATCAAGTCAGTATGATGTTTTTAGACTTACATGCATATTTGGTTTGGAGCCCCGAGGGCTTTGGTGAGTCTCGGATAGGTTTAGGCTATGTTGCGCTTGTTTTTTATGCTTCATCGTCGTTTCTTCAAGCATAAATGATACCACATTAAAACAATGAGATCCAAGTTCAGTTTTTATTGAACCATTAGATCTGTATTGTAATTACGGAGCCATAGAAAAAAGAATCATCGAATTTGAACATCGTATGAGGAAGTTATGCCCATTTTAGTGTCGAAAAAAAAACTGATGGTGCTAGATGTCGCAAATGCGACATCTGCAGCCTATTAAACGAGATTTTTGATGGGATTTTCACTCATTTTTTAATTCTCTCAATACCTAAACCCCCATAGACGATTTTTAAAAGACCCAAACTTCTCCAAATCATTGGTAAGTGATCTTTAACTAATTCCTTTCATTCCTTAACAACTTTTAACAAGATTTCAACTTAGAATCTAGAGTATTCATCGTAAAAATTGGGATTTTTGGGTAGAACTTAGGAATTTCAAAATTTGGGGAATTGGACCTCGAATTGAGGTCAGACTCCAATACCAATTGCATATCCGGGCTCGGCGGAGATTGGGTAAACGGGTTTTGGTCCGAACCTCGATTTTAGACCAAGCGAGCCTGGAGTCGATTTTTGTAGTTTGATAAGAAAATATAGGAAATCCATAGTTTTTCAATAAAGTTAATTCCTTTAAGCGATAATTGATGATAGTGAACCAATTGTGATTAGATTCGAGGGGATTAGAGGCAAATCCTAAAGGAAAAGTTGTGCTAAAGCAGTGATTTGCTTAAGACATCGAGGTAAGTGCTTGGTTTAACCTTGACTTGAGGGAATATGAATCCCCAACTTGATTGTTAGGTGAAATTGCATGTGTGTGGTGTATATGTGAGGTGAAGAGTATCTATGCACCACAAAATTATGTGTTTAACATGATCTCTTCCCCGTTTCCAATTATCTGCTTCCTGACTTAATTGTTATATGATCATTGAGGTTTACATGGCTATCTGGTTTCATTAGATTATTGCCGGTATTGTTGCAAGTGTGTTAAAAGTGTTGGTTGTTCCTTGATTCTGTTATGGTACATAAAGATTGAGTTGTATGACAACGTTACGGTATTTACATATATTCCGGTTGGTTTCATTATGAAATGATATTGGATACAGCTTATGAGCTATACTATTTTCTGTTTATAATTGTTGAGATAAAAGTGTTGTGAAAGGCTTGGCCTGAATTGTGAAAGTTTTCATAAATAAATAAATTTATATGATATGTCTGGTGGGAGCGAGTTGCACGCCGAAACAAGGTATAATAAGGGTGGACATGTGGGATCGGGTTGCACGCCCCAACATGTGTAATAAGGGTGGAATATAGGGCGGTGTAATAAGGGGAGACAGGTGGGAGCGGGTTGCACGCCGCAACAAGGAGCAATAAGGGAGGACACCTATATTCTTACTGATTTTCCAAGAAATAGCAAATATTTGAAAAATTATTGTTTTACTTTACTATTTTACATATTTTACACTTATTATTATTTTAAAAGTCAAACTTGGAAATTTTAAAAAATTATGCGAGATTTGGTTATAGTTGAGGCCTGGAAAGAGGCAACTGAGTTGTTTTATTTATTTTTACGAGTTATTGTTCTTGTTGTGTTTAGAATTGCTTCCTCGCTTTGTTATATGTTTTGTTACAGGTTATGTTATATTGTCTCACCTTAGCCTCGTCATTACTTCGTAGAGGTTAGGCTCGGCACTTACTCAGTACATGGGGTCGGTTGTACTGATACTACACTCTGCCCCCTTTTGTGAAGATTCAGGTAACGGTCAGAGTTAGGTGATTTTAGTAGCTGATATCATTCCTCGAAGACACAAGGTAGATCTGTTGGCGTCCGCAGATTTCTGGAGTCTTTTCTTATTTTTAGACACTGTTTTACTTCTTTAAAAACAGATATACAATTCTTGCAGCCTATTGTTTGTAGCATTCTTAGTAATTCGTGAATTGAGATACCATACCCTGGGTAGTTGTATAATTAGCATTTGTTCGTGGTTCGTCTATTATTTCGAATGTTAATCCTGATTGTATTTATTGAAAAGTAGTAGATTTCGTGGTTGTTTGAATTTGTTATTCATGTTTAAATAAAGTTGAAAGGAAATGAATTAAATAAGTTCTAACATTGGCTTGTCTAGCAAGTGTGGTGTTAGGCGCCATCACGATCCCTAAGGTTGGGAATTTGGATCGTGACACACACACATGAGAATCCAAGATATTAAGTGAGCGTTTGGACATAAGAAATGCAAAAATTCCCAAAAGAAAAGTGATACAAATTTTCAAATGAAAATGGTATTTGAAAATTAGAGTTGTGTTTGGACATGAATATAATTTTCAGTTATTTTTGAAGTTTAGTGAGTGATATGAGTGAAAATTTTGAAAAATAACTTTTTGGTATTTTTCAAATTTTCGAAAAATTCCAAAATTTATCTTCAAGTGAAATTTGAAAATTTTATGGCCAAACACTGATTTCGAAAAAAAGTGAAGATTTTTCGAAACAAAGTGAAATATTTTTTTATATCCAAACGGGCTCTAAGATTCATCCTTTGGGTTGAAATATAATATCTTATCTCATAAAATAATCTAGCGTCACTAATATCAAAAGATAAACCTCCAGTAATAGTGTACACTTATTACAAACAACTTAGACATGTTACATTGAGAATATTTTAATGACTCAAATAAATAGATCATTTTGATGGAAACTATTTATTAACCATAACTCTCAATCCATGTATGATGTTATTTCACATGTATAAAATTCTAAAAATTTCCAATAACTCCAAATAAATAGACCACTTTGGTGAAAACTATTTATCAATCACAATTCTAATTTATTCATATTATATGCATGTGATTAAAATAAAACTCAGATACATTTAATCCTTTAATATATCTATTCCATTCTGCACCTGAAATAACAAGAGGCGGTGATGTCTTAGGCTCACACGTTATCAGACAACTCAACATCTCTTGTAAAACTAATGACTTTTTACTAATAAAGTATGTTGAGTATTCAAAAACAATCAATAAGCGGACAAAAAATAATTTCTTCTTCGAAATACTATCTGACCCTATTTCGGCAATTGATGTCACCGCCAATATCAACTCTAATTAACATGGACCATCTTTTAAAATAAACAAATAACTATGGGGCACAATCACAATATAAGAATACACAAGGAATGTTTTTTCTTTTTGGTACGCAATACACAAGGAATGTTATAATTCCTTTGAAACACAATTCACAAAAGCCGCGGAAACGTGCGCCGGCGTTTTCTTTCGTCAGCTTCGAATTAATTCCGATTAAAATAATGAGTTCAACTATTACTAATTCAAGATTAATTTCTTTAATCTTAATCTCTAATTATAGTGGCCCTGATACAAACTGTAAGTTAATTTAATTGTAGCCATAGCAGAAATAAAGACACAATTATACAGTCAATCTAGAGTTAGAGTTTAAAAAAACGTATTGTTCAACTCCATCGATTCAGCAGCGACAGCAACCGGTGATTAAGCATGAGACCAACTTTCACAATTCACTGGCTACGCGCTCTCACAGTCTGGAAAACTTGACCGATGAGACGTCTACCTTTATCACGTATTCATGAGGCAGAACCTTTATCACGTATTCATGAGGCAGAATACGCTAGGGTTTTTCTAATAGCTAGGGAAAGGGGGATTGGCCTCTATTTATAAAGAGTGTCTACCCATCACAGGCCACTAGTTATTGGGTCTCACTTATCCACACACACGATATTTAATATTAGGCCTTTTGTTTATCCACCACGTGGACCACGTCACTATTCTTTCAAGCAATAACTAATTAACGTAAGTCCAAGTTCTAACAGAAAAGTGTTGTTATATAAGGATATTGTTATAGAGATATCTGACCGTAAAAGAAAATTAATTTCTTAAACTTCATTAAAGAAACTTCCTTGCTAACAAAAACATGAGAAACTTATTGTTTTAAATACACAAAGGCCGTGAGAATTGCTCTGAAGTTGCTCCATAAGGACTATGCATTCATGCTAAATCATTATTTTCCTTTCTTATTTGTTGGTAAAAGCATCTATTTTCCAGTTAATGTAGATATTGTAGTTGTTTATTACAATATATGAAAGGAAAACTAAGGATTTTATGATTTGGAAATAATTAAAAAAAAAAGTAGAATTATACTGATGTTTAGCTTAAAGTATATATATATTTTTATGTATATCGCCTCATATTTTACTTTTGTTTCGTGAATTTGGGATGTTAAATGTGATGATTTATATTAATTTAAAGTGTTTTATGTGCAGGAATGATTCGGGAGCAATTGAGGGCGAAACACGCGAAATTAGAGCCACAACGGACGAAACCGAGAAAATTGCGAAATTGGGCGCCACAGGCAGTGCCTAGCACCACCTGTGGCGCTGTGGGCAGTAACCAATTTGTGAGTAGCGCCCTGGTGGGCGTCTAGCGCTACCCAGGACGCCGGAGACAGGAATTTTGCCTATTTTTCCCGGGATACGGTTTATTCGACTCTAGACCTATCCAACACGTATAAAAGCAAGACTAAACCTATTTTTGGAGAGATTGGACGCCACATTGAAGGAAAAACACACACGGGATCGTGAGGAAACGGAGAATTGTGATTTAGCCATGAATATTGTTGTTCGACATTAGCTTAACCTTGATTTAATTCACTCAATATATGGTTGTTTCTTCAATTCTGTGTTTAATTGCTTAATTGTCTGGCCAGCAGTTAGGTTCTATATACTGTCCATGTTATGCTTGGGAAAGCCGTGGATAGATTAGAGAAGAGTTGAAGAGAGCGCGATCTTAACCCTTCAGGGAAGCGGATTTGTGGTTAGGATAGGAATATACCTAGTCACTGTGCTTAATTAATATCATAATGTTAATGCGTTCCGATAGATTAATCTCATAGGAATATAGGCGTTAATCTATTGAGAATAGGCGAGTAGTGCTTCGGGAGA
Source organism: Nicotiana undulata (assembly GCA_005239495.1). Lineage (NCBI taxonomy): Eukaryota > Viridiplantae > Streptophyta > Magnoliopsida > Solanales > Solanaceae > Nicotiana > Nicotiana undulata. The sequence goes on along the minus strand of ML269507.1, from coordinate 4,753 downwards.
AGGCTATGAGAGAAATTATCGATTAATTAGCAACCATGAGTGAATTATATGAAAGGGAGAGTTAATTAGAACGCAATACGAGTGGTGAATCGATCACAACCTTGGAATATTTGTCTCTATTGAATACACAAAAATCAACTCGTTACTTGATAATTAGTTATTTCTTAGAATCGTAGTATAGTATAGTCACATTATTGGATTTTTATCTTGACTGGATTGAATAACAATTATAGTGATTTAGTGAGTAGTTTACACAAGTCTTTGTGGGTTCGACACTCGATTTATCAGTATATTACTTGTACGACCACGTATACTTACGTGTGCATTTGGGAGCAACAAATAATGTACAAATTTTGAGGAGGGAAAGCTTCGAAGTTGACAAAAATGGTAAAATGGCACTTTCAAATGGAAGTGTTTGATGAAAATGAAAGACGGGGAGTATTTTGCCAATCACACCAATAGATAGGGCAGAGCTAGGGGTGCAAAAAATTTAACTGAACTCTCTTTATCAATAAATTATGTTTGGGTGGTGCTACTATGCACATTTGTACAGACAAACTTACACTCAAGTTGAGGAAGGAGAAGAAACTATTTATCTTGGTAACTCAAGAACAACTCGTGTTCTTGGGAAAGAAAAAATTCTTTTCAAATTCACATCTGGTAAAACTCTAGCATTGGGTGATGTATTGCATGTTCCTAGTATCCAAATCAATTTGGCTTCTGTGGGGCTATTAAGAAAAGTTAGAGTGAAGGCTTCTTTCAAAAATGATGAGTTCGGGACGAAAATTAATTTTTGTCTGCACAAATATGCCTAGTAGCAGCAGAGTCTATCACACAATCTCTCACATTGGCAACATTATTTATTTGGAAAATGATTGCAACAATTATATTATCCGCTTTAGTCAAATTTAATTTTGACTTAGCGAGATTATCATTATCTCAACTCTTCTCTTGCATTGAGGTGCATTTTTCTTGAAGGTTTTAATTTTAGTATTGGATATGTAATCATGTCTATTACATTCCTGTGTTTTAACATTAGTGTCTGCCAAAGTTGTGGATGCAATAACGTATTTGCAACACCACGGATATCTGGCCGGACAACTGGAACTATAGCAGCGGAGACAACACCAAAATTGGTAGCACCATCAAAACATTTCGCAGTAGTATTACTTGCCTTAGTTACTTAGATTGTTATTTTCCCGTGTCATTTCCCTACAATCTAAGAAATTATTTATCTTGGTGACTCAAGAACAACTCGTATTCTTGGGAAAGGAAAAATTCTTTTCAAATTCACATTTGGTAAAACTCTATCGTTGGGTGATGTATTACATGTTCCTAATTGTGATGACCCAAAGGGTCATCTTATAATTTAAGACACCATTCTAGGATCATTATCCTTAAAACCATTAATTTTATTCACCTCGATTTGTGTGCACAGTCCGAGCGTGAATCCAGAAAGCCTTTATATGAAAATATAAGAAATAATAATTCATAGAGTTAAAATTTGATTTTTAGTTGGCATTTGTCAACATTTTAAGTAAACGGAACCGGACCCGTGTTCCGACTGTCCTGGGAGGTCCGCAGTGGAATATGGGACTTGGGTGTATGCGCGGAATTGAATTCCGAGGTCCCTAGCTTTACAGATCAATTTTTGAAGAAAAATTGTTATACGGAATTTTAAAGGAAATAAAGAAATAAATTAATGTTTGAACTCGTTGGTATCGGCCCATATTTTGGTTTCGAAGCCCGGTACATGTTTGCTATAATGTTTAAGTACTATCTGTGAAATTTGGTAGAAATCAGAGTTCATTTGACGTGATTCGGACGTCCGGTTGAGAAAATAGTGAATTTGAAGTGTTCTTGAGATTCATGAGTTTTAATGCTAAATTCGTAGTTTTAGGTGTTATTTTTGTGATTTGATCGCACGAGAAAGTTCGTATGATATTTTTAGACTTGCGTGCATGATTGGTTTGGAGCCCCGAGGGCTCGGGTGAGTTTTGGATAGGCTACGGGATGTTTTAACTTAGGAAAAATCTGTTGCATATCTGTTTTCTGGTGCACTGGTGTGAACTTCATCGCAATCGCAAAGCTTCTTCCGCGATCGCGAAGAGCAAATGAACTGGGGTCATTTTTTCTACGCGAACGCGTAACCTTGGTCGGGAACGCGAAGCACTGGGGGATTACTCTTCACGAACGTGACCAGGCTATCGCAAACGCGATGAGTTATGGGCATGGGGAGGGAAGTCTCGATTTATTCTACGTGAACGCGACCACTGGGCCGCGATCGCGATGGTCATCTGAAGCAAAGCTTCGCAATCGCATTTAATCCCTCGCGAACGCGAAGGCCATTGGGCCGTAACTCTCCGTGATAGCGACAGGCCCATCGCAAACGCGATGAAGGCATGTCCAGCGACTTAATAATAGAACTTAAAACGGGCATAAGCCATTTTTTTCATATTTTCAAACCAAGAAGACCTAGAGGTGATTTTTAACATACAAGTTCTTCCCCAAAGTGTTGGTAAGTGAGTCTAAAAAAATTTATTTCGATTACCTATTGTTTTTCATCACTTTTCAATCAAAAATCAAGGGTTTTCATGGTAGAAATTGGGGGTTTGGGTAGAATTAGGGAATTTTGTAAAATTAGAATTTAGACCTCGAATTGGGGTTGGATTTCGAAGCTAACTACATATTGGGGCTCGGGGTGTATGTGTAAACGGAATTTGGTCTGAACCCCGAGTTTGGACCAAGTGGGCCCGGGGTCGGTTTTTAACTTTATTGGGAAAACTTAGGAAAACCATGATTTTTCATTAAAGTTAGTTCCTTTAGAACTAATTAATTATATTGAACTAATTATGATTAGATTTGAGTGGGTTGGAGATGAATTCGAAAGGAAAAGTTGTAATTGAGCAGTGAGTGGCCTGCGAAATTCAGGTAAGTGTTTGGTCTAACCTTGACTTGAGGGATTAGGAATCCCCGACTTAAATGCTATGTGAAATTTCATGTGTGGTGTATAGGTGAGGTGACGAGTATCTATGCGCCACCAAATTATCTGTTTAGCATGTTCCCTTCCCCGTTTCCAATTTATTATATTCTTGTCTTAATTGTTTCATGATTTTTTATGCCTCCTTGTCTACTTGTTTTTGTCTACTTGCTTGTTAGATGTTGTTTCACTTATTTGAAAGTATTAATTGTTCCTTAGCTTCATTTTGTTACATTGATGGTTGAGCCGGTTGCCAGTGCTTCATGATACATACCGGTTGGTTTTGCTGTGTAGAAATAATTGGTGAAGTTTTTTGATTGTACAGCTTTTCTATTTTCATTAGTTGAGATATAAATATTGTGTCACGACCCCAAATCCTAACAGGTCGTGATTGCGCCTATCGTGGAACTAGGCTAGCCAACCATCACATTACTACGCACTTGTTCTCATTTAACAGTTCATAATGCAAAATAAACAGCAATTCAATAAAGAATAATTTATATAGGTCTAACGCCCCCAATAATAACCTAACAACTCTAAACATCCTCCCAGAACTGGAGTCAATAGCCATGAACATCTAAGAATAATTAAATCTAACTCTGCTAAAACTATAATATAAGTCTCTGAATCAAGAGCTAAAACATAATAAGGAAGAGAAATGGAGAAGCTGTGGACGTTGGACAGCTACCTCGAAATCCTGTGACTGCTGCTAACGAACCTGCGCCAGCTACTGCTGCGAGCTCATACCTGGATCTGTGCACAGAGGCACAGGGAATCTTTATGAGTACGCCAACTCAGTAGTAATGTAAAGAAATCACAATCTGAGAAATATAAAGCACACAAACAGATACACCATTTCACAACAACCAGTAAAACATCAAGTCACCAAGTAGTATTTAGCAATTCATATGTCACGACCCAAATTTCCACCCTTTAGGCCGTGACTACGCCTAACGTTGAACCCGATAGGCCAGCCAACGTATAACTTGCAAAAAGTAATTTAAAACCATTTAATACGGAATAAAGCGCTAACTCATCAACTTCAACCAAATTTCCATCACATACTGAGATAATAGTGGGACAACCGTTTAGCCGAAAATCGATAACATGCTTTTCCCTTTTTCATATTCCCAACAGAATCCTTCAAACATCGCTAATAAAAATAACGAAACTTTAAATGCGGAAAGTAAGAACATAACAATCATGAAATAACGTAAACTCCCAAAATCGGGGTGTCACAATCTCACGGACTAACTACTAGAATACTAAATACAAGTCTGGAATGAAAGTACAACACTGTCTTGGAAATAAAGGAGAAAGACAATGAAGCGGTAAGGAAAGAAGCTTCGGGATCCACGGACGCCAATGTATACCTCGAAGCTCTGACGTGGACTGAAGGCATCTCCCTCAGAATGCTCCACGGGGTCCGGTAGCAGAGTCTNTGTCCTAGTCTAAGCAGATATATGTACAAGAATTAACCGATAATGAAAACAAGTATGATCAAATAGAAGAGATATGGGAACAAATAGGGGAAAAGTATTAACGGGGCAGCAATGATATCGGAACTTAAACGATAAAATAAGATATGTGTACATGTTGGGAATACAGGAAAAACAACATCTAATTCACAACGGTACGGTGAGAATGCGGCTAGAAAGAAACCGAAGAAACAGCTATCAGGATACGGGAATCAATCAAATAACAGAGCACGGCAAGTCCCCTCGTGCGTAATCTCAAATATCAAATCGGCACGGCATGTCCCCTCGTGCATAT
>MDKH01187354.1:0-26719 GCA_005239495.1 Nicotiana undulata | reverse complement strand
CGGCTTGCCTAACCCCGCTGTTGGGCGCCATCGCGACTTGAATTAGGATTTGGGTCGTGAAAAGGGTGGCGTTATCTCAGGATACCCACGTGGAGAATAAGGGTGGCTATATGCGCATGTGGAGAAATAAGGGTGGCATATCATTTTTATGTGCACATGCAACGTAATAAGGGTAACATATCATTTTTATGTGCACATGCAACGTAATAATGGTGGCATTTTGATGATGTTATGTGATATTTTGGGGTGTCTTCTTCTTGTTGTGATTGTGTTGAGATGGGGTTGTTATTTTTCACAACCCCAAAATCCCAGCTTAGAAATCGTGATGGCACCTAGTCTCTATGACTAGGTAAGCCTAACATACATTGATTATTTAACAGAAATAAACGATTAAGCTGTTAAGTTAAAATGATAAATGAAATAATAAAATCAAAGCGGAACAACAGTCATATAATTCCAAAACCGGTAGTGCAGAGTCACAAGATCTAATGAAGTACACTAGAAATCCCTAAATATGATACTGTTTTGATAGGAAGATAAATAGTAGTAAAGATACTATCAGAAGGTGACTTCGAGGCTTGAGAGCGTCAAGAAAGTATACCTTGAGGTCTCCGATATGGCTGAATCAACTCACCGGTGTATTGAACGGGGAGAAGTACATGGATCTATACAAAATATGCAGAAGTGTAGCATGAGTACACCATAACGGTACCCAATAAGTATCAAGTCTAACCTCGGAGGAGCAGTGACGGGCCAGGCCAAGATACCTACTAGACATAGGAAACCTGTACAGAATATTAATAAAATCTAACAGCGGGGAAGTAAAGAAAATAAATGACAACAAATCAATTTGTCAATACAAGACTAACAACGGAATTAAAAGAAACAAATAACAACAAAGAGTGTACAAATAATAAGGACAACAAGTAACCAATTACAATCAAAATACAAACGAAATGAGGTAAAAAAACAAAATAATAACCGTTCAAATCTACAAGCCTTTCCAACATAGTATGTAAAACAAGTATCACGCCGAGGTATCATGCCTCATATTCATATTTCACAAGTCACATCACTATTTTTCTTGTATTGCCACGTGAGCCTTGTATTTATTTTAAACAATATATTTTTTCCGAAACAGCTTCACGCGCTTTAGCCCCCTTATCTCTCCGCGTGGCTTCAAGAAATTCCTTACTAATAACAAACACATAAATCCCACCTTATCTCACCGCATGCACATCATACACCACCACAAAGCAAAAATCAATAATACCAATGTCACCACAACACCTAGCCTACAGCTCAACCATAATGTGTACAAGAATCTCAATAACAACAAAATAAATGGGAAATAACTCAACTAGGAAACATATTCCAATAATCAACAACTTCAACCACAAAAGTGTTAATAGCTCTCAATAACTACAACTTCAATAAACTCAACAATGAAGGTATTTCCATGAAATGACAATTTCAAATTCAAATGTGTAACATATGCTCAACAATAAAAGAGATAGCATCAAATAAATGCATATAAGAATAACCACGACAATAGAAAATAGAACATGTAATAACAAATTTAATTAAAGCATGTTAAAAATAAATTTGACAACAAAAGATATAATGAACTATAACAACTACATGATAGATTGGACAGTTTTTTTCCTTCTCTATTATCTCCTAATCAATCAAGATTTTTAAAGGGTAGGAGTACATTTGAGAACATCTTATTGACTCAAACAATTATCACTGACATAAGGTTAAGGGGAAAGCCAGCTAATGTGGTGATCAAGATTGATATGGCTAAGGCCTATGTTAGGGTTTCATGGAAGTAGGTATTGCATATGCTAAGGAAGATGGGATTTTCTGAGCACTTCATCAACATGGTGTGGAACTTGGTGTCAAATAACTAGTACTCAGTATTGGTGAAGGGCAGTCTTCAGGGTTCTTTAAGTCTACAAGGGGTGTGAAGCAAGGGGATCCCCTATCTCCAGCATTGTTCATTCTGTCAACTGAGGTACTTTCCAGGTCTTTGAATAAGCTCTTTGAAGACAAGTCATTTGTGGGATTTGGAATGCCTAAGTGGTCTGATCCTTTAAAGCACTTGGCATATGCTGATGATACTATAATTTTTGCTTCTGCTCATCCTCCATCCTTGAGCAAGATTATGGAAGTGTTGGGGAACTGTGAGAAGATACCAGGCCAGATGATGAACAAACATAAGAGTTCATACTACATGCATTCAAAGATTGATAATGGAGTGTTTCAGGCAGTTGGAGCTTTTACAAGATTTGCAAGAAGTAAATTCCCCTTCACATATCTAGGGTGTCCTATTTTTATACTAGAAAGAGGAAGGACTATTATGAGGATCTTATCAAGAAGGTACAGGCTAAATTGCATTCATGGAAAGAAAAGCTGTTGTCATTTGGAGGAAAGGCAACACTCATTTCTAGTGTGTTGCAACGTATGCCGGTCCACATGTTATCAGTCCTTGATCCACCAAATAATGTCCTGGAGCATCTTCATAACATTTTTTTAGGTTCTTTTTGAGCAAAAAGGAAAAAGGGAGAAGCAGACATTGGGCTTCATGGCAAAATCTTTGCCTTCCTAAAGAGGAAGGGGGGCTAGGTTTTAGGTCTTTACATGATGTGTCAAGGGCACTGTTTGCTAAACTATGGTGGTGGTTTAGGACCATAAAATCTTTGTGGTCTAATTTCATGTGGAATAAGTATTTCAAGAAGGAGATACCAATGGTGGTGCAGTTTAGGAGAGGGTCTCATGTTTGGAGACATATGCTGGATGCTAGGGAAGAAGTAGAACATGAGATCCTATGGGAATTGAAGAGTGGAACAACTAATATTTGGCATGAAAATTGGACTGGATTGGGTGAACTTTATCATGTATTACCTGAAGACTTTCACATCAATGAAGATCTTCAAGAGGTGGAATTACTATAACAAGGTGAGATATAGGATGATCAGCTGCTAGATCAAACTTTCAATGAGAAAATTGCAGAACATAAAAGGCTAAATGTGCATTATGAAGGCAGTGAGGGATACTGAGATAGTCCATACTGCATGCCAACTCCCTCAGGCAAGTTCACTGTTAGTCGTGCTTGGAAAATACTAAGGCATATGGCTGATCCTAATCAGGAATTCAAGTTAATGTCGATTAAAGTCTTACCATTCAAGATATCCTTCTTCTTGGGGAGATTGTGGAGGCAGAAAATAGCCACTGATGACATGTGGAGGAGGCAAGGGCAAATGGTGATGTCTAGGTGTTGGTGTTGTCTGCAGCACCAAGAGGAATCTATTGAGCATATTTTTGTCACAAGTTCTACTGCCTCTAAGGTATGGAACTTGATCATTTGGGTTGCTGGAACTACCGTGCCATTGATTCAATTGAAGCAGGTTATAAGGCATTGGTGGTATGATCAATGTTGTCCAAAGTTAAAGTCATTGTTTCAAGCAGTACCGACTATCATCACTTGGGAACTTTGGAAACGAAGAAATACAGGTAAACATGGGGGTTCAGTGTCCACAAATTGGGTGATTCATGAGATCAATAGGACATTGCATCAACTGGAAAGGGTGAGGTATGCTTAGATGCCTAATATTCCATTGTTATGGCCAGACATAGTTCAATACTTTGAAGGATATAAACCTATATTAATCACTACAAGAGTAACATGGCAGCTTCCTTTTCATGGTTGGTACAAATGCAATACTGATGGAGCCTCAGAAGGAAATCCTGGTCCTAGATCCTTAGGCTTTTGTGTGAGGGATTATGAAAGTGATGTGGTGTATTCTAGGGCAGTATACCTAGGGGTGACAACTAATGTGGTAGATGAAGCTAAGGCTATTCTTCAAGGGCTGGAATACTGTGTGGAGCATGATCTTCACCCTCTCATATTGGAGACTGATTTATTGGTGATAAATAAACTGATAGAAGAGGAATGGGATCCTCCTTGTGTAATTTCACATGATATGAAGAAAATTATAGAGATGAATGGCAACTTCAATGTGATCTTTCAACATGTGTTCAGAGAAGGCAACTCATAGGCGAATTTTATAGCTAACATTGTGTTTTCTTTTGTAGGTACATTTAAGTTTCATTCGTTCTCTGAAATGCCTAGTGCAGGGAGGACGTTGATCAATCTAGAAAAATCTCAAACACCTAACCTTAAGGTTAGGATAGCGAAGAGAAGAACCTCATACTGATGGGTTCACAAGATTGGACTCTGCACAAACCTGCATGTTTCTTTGTCTCATTCTGTATGTTCTTAAGATACTTTCTAGTGGTATTAGCATGCTCACATGTTCATTCTGGGGGTGCTTTGATAGTGTAAAGGAACAATGCGATAAGCTGGTGTTGGATGGTACAATTTATCCTACTTATGATATGGCCAAATACTAAGGAAAATGCTGAACCTGTCATGTGGTATTTATGGAGATTGTTGAATAATTTCTCGGTGGTATTAGCATGCTTTCATGATTAATCTGAGGATGGTTTAGCAATGTTTAAAATGATATCTACACTAAAGGTTCTAGTAGGTAAAGATCTGAGCTTACAAGAACAAAAAAATGCACAGTTACGAAGCCTGGCTTTTGCTTTGCAAAGCCTACTTAAACCCCGCTCATGCCTGGATTTTGCCTTGCAAAGCCTGCCTAAATCCAGCTCACGCCTGGCTTTTGCCTTGCAAAGACTACCTAAATCCAGCTCACGCTTGGCTTTTGCCTTGCAAAGCCTGCCTAAAGCCAGCTTAAGCCTGACTTTTGCCTTGCAAAGCCTGCGTAAAGCCAGCTCATGCCTGGCTTTTGCCTTGCAAAGCCTGCCTAAAGCCAGCTTAAGCCTGGATTTTGCCTTGCAAAGCCTGCCTAAAGCCAGCCCAAGCTTGGATTTTGCCTTGCAAAACCTGCCTAAAGCTAGCTCAAGCCTGACTTTAGCCTTGCAAAGCCTTCCTAAAGCCAGGTTAAGCCTGGATTTTGATTTGCAAAGCCTGCCTAAAGCCAGACTCTTCTACATGTTAAGTTTGATGAGTGAGCACATGATTAATACTTGGACAAACTCAGTTCACTGCATATGGAGATCATATAGTAGCTACACTTGGAAGACTATGTTGGCTTCAATTCTGTGGTGGAGATGTTTGGAATCATTTTAGCCTATGGACAGTATACCCTGGCGCCGAGTGAGAGCTTTATAGGTGTTGCTTGGTATTTTTCACTGGCAATTGGATTCACATACACTGACAGGAGAAGGAAGCACTCAGCTTATTATGTTGTAATAGCTAGTTCATTAGATGTTAGCTTTTCTTTCTTTTTAGTAGATAGTAGCTTCATGCAACTTCTATTTTGGTTTGGACATCTTGTAAGCTTTGGACCCATTTTGGGATTTTATTTATATATTACCCAATTTTTTCCTCATATTTTTAAATATGCATATATACTTTCAAAGTAGTACATATGCATCATCATTTGATTTATAAACATACACGCATTTTTCATAATTTTCTATAATTTTAAAAGGTTTTAAATCAATTTATTCCTACATTTTACTATATAAATAATCATTAATTGCATCACAAATTATTTTATGATGATCTTATCATCTAACTTTATCATTTATATCCATACTAGATTTTAAATATTTTTGGGGCATTTATTATAATTACATTTGCATTTTTAAAGCTAAAATTGCATATCTTGCAATAATAACCCATATATACTTATAATTACTTTATTTATGCAAAAAATAACCTTTTATATTTTTATAGTGTTAAATAATTAATCATTTTTATGCATAAATAATATTTTTACTATTTTATTTATTATTTTTACGAATTATTTAATTATAATGGGTATTTAACTAATAGCCTATTTTTTCTAAACCTATTTCAGACCAACCCTAACTCAATACCTAAATACCTAGCCCAAATACCTAACCCAATATCCCCAGCCCAAACCAATAACCCCTTTAACCCAAAAAACCCGGGCGATACCCATTTTATCCAACCCGCCCCATTCGCCTTTAATCCCAGCCATTGATCTCTTAATATCAACGACTCCCGTTCACCCCCTCTCTTTAATTATCTTAACCCGACAAACCCTAGCAATTTTCACCTACGCGTCGCGCCTAAATCCTCTCTACACTCCCCCCAATGAAGAACCCTAACCCTAGCCGTCACACCCCAAATCCCCTCTCCTAATCCCTCTTCTAATGGGATTCTCTTCCTATTTAATTACCATATATGTATATTTTCGCTACTGGTTGATTCTCTATGGTATTACTTAGTACTTGCCTAAACATGGCAAGTACTACTACTCCAATTCTGTCAGATTGACTCCCATTTCTTGAATCTGGAGGGTATTTCGTCTACACACGTTTATTCTACACCATGTGAGTCTGATTCTATTTATATTTTGATGATTCTGACTTACCCTAAAACTAGATTTTACAGATTTTCTTCAAATCGAACAAAAATATGTTTGAGTATTTGATTTTGGGTGTTTTCTTGTCTATTTTCGTCCTATTATGTGTGAGTTTGACTTTCCTTGTTTAGATTCTTCCGATTTCTTTTCACTTGCCTTAAGAGTTAGAATTTTCAGATTCTTGTTTTCTTAATCATTTCGACTCACTTATTTTGGTGCTATCTGTGTCACTATTCATCTTTGTGTGTGAATATTCTGTCAATATTTTGTTTTCCTAAAATTAGGGTTTTCTTATTTCCTTTTCCCTAAATCCGATTTTATTTGATTCTGCATGATGATACTTCCTTATTTGTATTTGATTTATACTTTTCCTTATTTATTTGCTCGATCTATGTCACTATATAAACCCCTCCCCTTTCCCCTTTAAGACATACTGAGAATCACTATAATCTCACTAAAAACTTAGGGCTTTGCTCTGTGGTTGCTTTGCTATCCTGTTCTATCTCTGGTTATTGGCCGGCTGAAAGCCAAGGCTATTAAATTCTGGGTTCTCGCAATTGTGGTGATATTCTTGTTTTCTCGCTTAACTGGTGAGTTATTGTACCTTCTCTGTTTTATTCTCATGTATCTGTGACTTGTAAATATGGTCAATGCGCTTAGGTTTATTTTTTATATATTTTAAGAATGATTCTGTTAACTTACGTTTGTTTGAGTCTCTTTAGTACTTTAATGCTGCTAGTTCCGAGATTTGTTCATGTTTGGTTTGAATAATATGAATCCTCTTAAGTGTTTAGCTTAATACCTTCTAAACTACTTCCTGTATGCAACTTTCGTAGTTCTTTACTTGCATTGAATCTTTTAAGGTAGTCTATTATGTTAACACTAGAATACCTATAGGTGATATTGACGAGTTCACCTGCTCATCTTACTCTGAATCTCTGCAATGTTTGCCTTGATGTGTTCGAATCAGTGCTAAGGCCTTTTCTGTCACTTATGTGGCTTGATAATATGTCTTTTAGTATGTCCTTAGTTCAGTTGATTCCATACTCCTTCAAGTGATTATTTGACTCTAGGATAATTATCAAATATATGTTTTCCTACCGTGTCTAAATGTTGTTTGTTTCCTGATGTGAGTATACATAGCTTGTCCTTAATACTGGCATGTACATTTCGCATAATTAGGCCTTTTTCAGGTTTTAACTTGTTAAGCATTATGCATTAGAACACAAAGATCTTTGTAAATCTTGCCAACTTGTTTTCCTAACTCTTTCAATGTAATTCCACCTATGTATTGTTTGCTGAATGATAAGCTTGTCTCTAAGCCTTTTTGATCAACTACTCTATGTTTTCGAATTATGCTATATTTGTTTCCTAAAATCAAGTATGTCTTTTCAAATTCTGCGCCTTAGCCATTGCCTTCTCTTATATGTGTTACCTATGCTATCTTAAATCCCCATCCTTAGACGACTGAAAGCCAAGGCCATTTAGGTTCTGTCCTTGACCTCCCCAGTGTGAGCACTGCTCGGGGTCCATGCGAGACCCTTGTGAACTCTAACACATTGGGGTTTGGTTTCTTATCTCCCTTGAAGTGTTTATGATCATTTTCTCTAGTGTGAGCACTCCCCTGGGTTCTTGAAGCCCTTGGGAACTCTAAAACACTAGAGATTTGGGTTATGTGTGCTTATCTTTGGAATATGGGTGAATCATTCACCACTAGTTATTCTGTACGTATGGACATGGGCTTTCGAACTGTTATGGGTTGAATGCCTGGCCTGCCCAGGTGTATTTGGGCCTGCTATAGGCTCCCTATAGTTTTACTTATTCTGTAATTCATTCATTAACTTTGAATTGTAATAAATTTGTAATAAACATTCTGTGGTATTTAGTAAAATTGGGAATGGGTACTTATTTTCATTCGCAAAGTCGGGTAGAAATTCTACCTATAGGTTCTCTACTGTGTTCTGTATTGTGATATTGAAATCGTATGTTACAAATCCTGCCTGTAGGTTCTATATTGTGTTGAAATTGTATGCTAGAAATCCTGCCTATAGGATTGATACTGTGATATGTTCCTAAGTGTGTTCAGTAATTATGTGTTGGCAACTATGCCCATAGGATCAACTTTATTATGTTCTGGTCTAATGTGTGCTAATTCCTGCTTGCATAATTCCTACTTGCATACTGTTTAGATTATAGAAATCATGTCTATAGGGTTCAAACTGTTTAAATTGTAGAAATCATGCCTATAGGATCCAAACTGTTTAAATATTAGAAATCATGCCTATAGGTTCAAACTGTTTAAATTGTAGAAATCATGCCTATAGGTTCAAACTGTTTAAATTGTAGAAATCATGCCTATATGATCCAAACTGTTTAAATTATAGAAATCATGCCTATAGGTTCTAACTGTTTAAATTGTAGAAACCATTGTTTAACCAAATAATTAGATCCTTTGACTAAAGCTATTTTTAGGATAAATTCGGGTTTCTGATAATCAAGGAAATAATGATAAGTAAAAAAGGAATAAGTAAATGGACAATGATATGATGCGCAGAAAAGTAAAATGTATTGTATTCGTGGTTCAAATGATCTTTATAAGTTATCTTCTCTTCCCTTATATAGGGAATTTCTTAATATAATGTCTACCTCTTACAATGATCGCTCATTAATGACTAATTATTACATTAATAGGACGTTACAAAGAGTAACCGTAACTGTTGCGTGAAGGTTGTGTAATGTGTGAGTCATTAATTGAGGATCCCTGAATCTGCCCGTAGCTCTGTCCGAATTCATTCTGACCGTGTCTCTTCCTTGTCCTAATCAGGTTGAGTTTCCCGTAGCTGATTACCCCGTAGGTTTATTGATCTGTGCCTCTTTGTTCCGTACCTCTTTATAGAATCATATCCAGCTGTCATGTTTTCCTTGGTCCACGTAGCCGGCTGAGTCATCAAGGATCATCATACGTGTGAAACTCTTTTTTACCAATACAGATAGTCCCCCCACTTACCATTTATTTATCGATTAATATTTGGTAAGTGGATACGCATTTATGGCGGGAATATTTTGCCGCCGCTTTACCTTGAAACATTGTATCTTTTTCTGAACATAGGCATCGGTTTTCACTTCCATTTAATGCTCCAGCCACGTGTTCCCTCCGGATTGGTTCTGCAATTACTCGGTGCCTTTTAGGGCTTTTTGCGGTTGCATCAGTCACGAAGTGACACTTTCAATTATGATTTTTCTCATAATTTTTTTTCATGTTTGACGGTTGTCTTCAAGTATAAATACCTCTTTTCTTTTCTTTACTTTCACGAAACACTTTCTAACTTGTCTCTTTTATTTGTAAAGAATTTCTTCTTGTCTTCGTAAATATGTCTTCTTCGAACCAATCTAAAAGAGTGATAGACGTCGAGAATTTGACACCCTCTTTTGCTCCGACTCGGTGTCGGAGGGGTGGTGGACTGAGGAGTTTAGGCTCTACTCCTTCGAGAGGCTCTTCTTCTTCCCAGATTGTTTCCCCTCCTTCTGCTAGGTCTTTAGTCTCTCCAAGAGCTAGGGCTTCCAGGTCTTTGTCCAGGGGTAGAGAACATCACGAACCCCTACGCGAACCACGAGTTGATGAAATCATTCCTGCTGAGTTTACCTTCACTAGGGATAGTCAGGTCCTTGTAGATCAGTCGTTATCCCTTGATAGTGTTGATAGGTATCCCACTCTTATTACGAAAGGTTTGATTCACCTTGTTCGTAGAGAATGTTCTTGAGAGTCTTATTTTCCCATTGTTATTTCGAATAGCAATCAAAGAATAACGTCTTACAAGACGGGGCATTCTTTTGTTTACACCTACCCTTTTACTCTAGGGTTTAGACCTCCTATTGATCCAGTCATCATCGAATTTTGTCGTTTCTTCAACATTTGCTTAGGACAAGTTGGTCATATTGTGTGGAGGGTTGTCGCGTATCATAAATGTTTAGCTTCTTTAGCCTCGGTTCCTTTTACCTTCAATCACCTCATTCATCTTTATTCTCCTACCTTATTTCGTTAAGGGATTTTCACTCTGGCTGTTAGGAGCAAAAGAGTGTTGGTAACCCCTGATGACGATAAGGATAGAGGTTGGTACCTTCGGTACGTTGTTGTGCCCATTGCTGGTTTAGTGGGCGAGGAAAATCTTCCCTTCCCTGAGAAGTGGAATCGTGCACGTGAGAACATTTTAGCTCACATTTGTTATTTTTCTTCTCTTTGCTTTAAGTGTTTTATTAACACCGTAGCTATTTTCTTCTTCTTTCAGCAATCATGGGTATTGTTGAGAACGTCTCTGGTATCCGTGATTGGGTAGTAAAGTTGTTGTCGATTGCTCCATTGGAGGAAAGATCTTGGAAGTACTTCTCCGGGAAGTACGGTTGGAAAGTGAAGACTCACGGTAAGTGAAACTTTTGTTTTCGCTTCTTTTCCTTACTCGAGCTTCTTTTATTTCGTTTGTTTAACTTTTTTTCTTTTGACAGGGTTTTCTGCTCGGGGGGTGTCTGCTGCATCCATTCCGAAGATGTCTTTGGCTCAGGCCCAGGATATCATTACTGGTTCCTCTTCTTCAAAGAGGAAAGTTGGTGGGTCTAGGAACTTAGAAGAAGAAGAAGAAGAGGAGGGCACTTTGGTTCACAGGTTACGTAGAAGAAGGGTGGTCTCAGACGATGAGTCTACACTCGTGGCAGTATCTTCCGTGCCTGATGTCAGACCTTCTACCTCCAAGATTCTTCTTCTTCTCTTGCACATGATTCTGTGGATCATCTATTCCGCGAAGGTTTTGGCCCTGCTGCTAATGAGGCGCCTCTGGCTGTTTTTGCTCCCTCCTTTAGAGAAATCTCTTCGTCCGTTCTGGTTATTTCCTCTGCTCCTTTGGCCATTTCTTCTCCCGCTGCTCCCTTTCCCGTGGCTTTCTCAGCTCCTTAAGTTTTCGTGCCTGAGACTTCTTCAGCTCCACAAATTTCATTGCCCGTGGCTCCTTCATCTCAGCCTGCTTCCGTGCCTCCTGTTAGAGAAGTAGGGTCTTCCAGCAGAGAGATGAGGCAAGTGCTAATTGAGGTTCCGGCTGATGGGAGCCTTTTTTAAGAAATCTGGCCAACCCAAAGTGTGGCTGAAGCCTTTGATTGGCCCAACAGAGAGGACCCAGCTTGATAGTCACAGTTCTCTTACCTGGGCTAATGAGGTTGTGCATTCCTCCTTGAAGGTAACATTCATTCCTTTGTATCTCATTCTTATACATGTAATTACCATATCTAAATGATTTTCTTTTTGTAGATCAATCTCATAGGCACGGAACTCATGGAGAGGATGTCTAACACGGAGCAAGAGCTAAAGGAGTGGCATGCTGAAGCAGGGAATTGGAAAGGGCAATATGAAAGCCTGAGGCTCGACATGGAAGCCTTAGAAGAAGAAAAGTTTACCTTGGAGCGGCAGATGAGAGTCGTGGTTGTGGAGTTGGTAGTGGAGAAGGCTTCTTCTAACCAAGTGGACAAAGACAAGAGCATTCTTGAGTATTCGTTTGCTAAGCAATTATCCCGTGCCTCAGAAGAAGTTAGGAGCTTGAAAGACTTGCTGGAGCAGAAGGAGGAATACTCAGGCGAGCTTGTGCAGTCACTCACCCGGACTCAGGAGGATCTTCGCATTGCTTTAGACAAAATCCAATCTCTAGAGGAGTCAATCATACCTTTGAGGGCTGCTCATGAAGCTGCTGAAGCTGAGAAGGATGGGCTAAGAGCTGAGCTTCAGATATGAGAGAGAGATTATGAAAATTTTCATAGTAGGCACGGTGTTGCATATAAAATGCGAGCCTTTTTGTTGTAGGCATTATTTATGAAAGAGGGCCCTTTTTGATCGACACTTAATGAAGAAGACGTCTCAACTTCATAATGGTGTAATAATGCAATAAAGTGATAGGAATATTTCACATGTTTAAGAATGTTTATGAGGAAAGTTTTTGTATGAACTTCCACAAAATTTTACATGTGTTTGATTATTGTCTAAAACTCATGTTAGAACTGTTTTCTTTTAACAGATTTGATATACTTGTATTTCGTAACTGTTTTTTGTACGTAACAGTTTTTCGAGTTAATACAAGAGAGTAATTGTTTTTTAATGGTAACGGTTTTTATTTAGGTTGGGATTTTCACCCGTAACTGTTTTTGTTATAACAATTTTTAATAAGTATGAGGGAAATGCTCTTACATCCGTAAGTGTTTTATTTAATAACAGTTTTCTAAAAAAGTACAAGGATTTTGATCTTTCATCCATAACTGTTTTATTTGATAACAGTTTTCTATATGAGGACAAAGATTTCGTAACTGTTTTTAGTTACAACAGTTTTTGAATGAGTACAATGATGATGATCTTTTATCCTTAACTGTTTTTTGGTTACAATAGTTTTCTTTTGAGTAATTATAAAGATGTGCATTTCTTTCTCGTAGCTAACATTTTGCCTTTTAACCTGAACATGTTCGAAGGTTTTTTGGATTAGGCTTTGTGTTTGAGTCTTTGGCTCTTTCGATTTTGCTCATATAACTTGACTTGTTGGGTAGATGGATCTTCAAGCTCGAGCTTTGACTTTTTGATAGTCTTATTTGCTTCGTCTTAGCCTTCCATACTGTATAGTCCCCCAAGTGTTTGAGCTTTGAAGAATGAAATCTCGAGCACTTGACTATTCCTTCCTTGTGGTCCTTTTCCTGAAAAGGAAAAACATACGGACTCGAAGGTATATAGTTTTTAGACCATGACTTCTTAACCCTTTAAAACGTCCATCAAAAAGTGTAACCCTAGACCGGGAATTCAGCTACTTTCTTGTGTCTTTTCAGGTCTAATATCATCATCTGATGATTGGTTAGCTTTATGCCTATCATCTATAAAGGTTAGTAGAATTTTAAATGATCAAGATAAAATCAAACGTGTGATACCTGGCCGGGGGTATTCCCTTTCCTTATAAGTAGTACTTCTTCAAATGGATGGCATTCCAGCTTGTTGGTAGGATTCTGTTGTCCATAGCTTCCAGCTCATAGGCGCCCTTCCCAGCTATGCCTCGAACTTTGTAGGGTCCTTCTCAGTTTGGACTTAGCTTTCCTACACCTGCTTCTTTTGTTGATTGAAAGATTTTTTTTAAAACGAAGTCCCCAATCTTGAAGTATCTGAGGCGAGCTTTACGGTTTTAATAACGTTCTATGATTTGTTTTTGAGCTGCCATTCATATCAATGCGACTTCTCTTATTTGTTCGAGTAAGTCCAGATTAATGATCAATTCATCGTTGTTTTCATCCTCTGTGGCTGATGTATACCTTATGCTTGGTTCGCCAATCTCTATGGGTATTAAGGCTTCTGATCCATAAACAAGTGCGAACGGAGTTTCTCCCGTGGCTGTTTTTGAAGTCGTTTTGTATGCCCATAGTACCGCTGGTAAATCATCAATCCAATTCCCTTTGACTTTTTCTATTCGCTTCTTTAGATTGTTGATGACTTTATTCGCTGATTCAGCTTGACCATTAGCCACGGGGTGATATTGCGTTGAAGTAATCCATTTGATTTGCCAGCTTTCGAAGAATTCTGTGATTTGCGAGCCTATGAATTGTGGTCCATTATCACACACGATATCCTTCGGTATTCCAAAGCGGCATATTATGTTTCGCCATAGAAAGCTTTTGACTTCTTTTTCTCGCACCTGTTTGAAAGCTTCTGCCTCTACCCATTTTGTAAAATAGTCAGTTAGCACGAGTGAAATTCGTACCTGTCCTTTAGCTGCGGGAAGAGGTCCTACTATGTCCATTCCCTACTTCATGAAGGGCTATGGGGATATTATTGGGTGCAATAATTCCGCTGGTCGGTGCATGTTATTGGAAACCTTTGGCATCTGTCGCATTTGGATACGAAGTTCTCAGCTTCTTCTTCCATCTTGGGCCAATAGTACCCAGCTCTTATTAGGGTTTTTACTAAGGATCTCGCCCCTGCGTGATTTCCACAGTGTCCTTCGTGAACTTCTTTCATCACAAACTCCATTTGGTTAGGTCCGAGGCATTTCGCTAGGGGACCTCCGAACATCTTGCGGTATAATGAGTTGCGAATGAGGCAGTACCGTGCAGCTTTGCGGCGAAGTGTTTAAGCTGCTTTTTTGTCTTCAGGTACAGTGCAATTCTGCAAAAAATTTAAAATTTCGTTTCTCCAATCCCAAGTTAAGTTGTTAAAAGTTACCTCATTTTTGTCAGGGTCGATCGCTGAATCAAATAGATGTACGACAATTGCACTGTCTTTATTTGTTATTTCCGTGACTGCTGTGAGGTTAGCTAATGCATCTGCTTCTACATTTTCCTCTCTATGTATTTGTATTACCTTCCAAGCTTTGAATTGTCTCACGCATTCTCGTGCCTTTTCAAGATATTGTTGCATTCGAGTCTCTCGAGCGATATAAGTCCCCTGCATTTGATTTACCACCAGCTGGGAGTCACTTTTTATTGTGATTTGCTTGATTGAGAGTTCCCGTGCCAGTTCTAGACCTGCAATAACAACTTCATACTCTGCTTCATTTTTAGTTATAGGATAACATTTGATAACTTGTCGTGTCTTTTCACCCGTGGGTGATATTAAGACTATGCCTAACCCGACACCTTTTACATTAGAAGAACCATCTGTAAGTAGGGTCCACAGACCTGGGTTAGCGTCGTTAAAGAGTTGTAACTCTTTTTCCATTTCAGGGACGATGCTATTATTAAAATCAGCGACAAAATTAGCTAAAATTTGAGACTCTATTGCAGTCCTAGGCTGATGTATTATGTCATGCTCACTTAACTCTATGTCCCACTTAGCCAATCTTCCTGATAGTTCTTGTTTATGCAGTATATTTCTTAATGGATATGAAGTCACAACGGTGATTGGATGACATTAAAAATATGGTCGTAATTTTCTAGATGCCATTATTAAAGCTAAGGCTAACTTTTCTAGATGCGGGTATCTGGTTTCAACATCTAGTAATGTTTTGCTTACATAATAAATAGGAGACTGTTTACCTTTATCTTCCCTTACCAATACTGCACTTACAACGATTTCTGCGACAACAAGGTAGATGTACAACCTCTCCCCTTCCTTTGGATTTGATAGCAGCGTGGGTTTTGATAGATAAGCTTTTAGATCTTTGACGGCCTGCTGACATTCTTCAGTCCAATCGAACTGATTTTGTTTTTTTGAGAACTGAAAAGAATTTAAAACTTTTTTCGGAAGACCTGGAAATAAATCTTCCCAAGGCTACAATTCTTCCCGTTAGTCTTTGAACTTCTTTTTTGTTTGTTAGTATATTAGGTATTTCTTCTATTGCTTTAATCTGAGCAGAATTTACCTCTATTCCTCTGTTTGATACACGCCAAAAGCACATTTTTCGGGATTCAGCTTCATATTATACATGCGTAAAATTTCAAAGGTAATAGAGAGGTGCTGGAAATGTTCTTCCACCCGTGTTGATTTTACCAGCATGTCATCTATGTACACTTCCATCGTCTTCCCCAGATGTTCCTTGAACATCTCTGTCACTAGTCTTTGGTACGTTGCTCCAGCATTTTTAAGCCAAAAGGCATGTCTTTATAACAATAAGTCCCCCTGTTTGTAATGACGGAGGTTTTTTCCTCGTCTGAGGGATCCAATTTGATCCGATTATAATCAGAATACGCATCTAGAAAGCTTAACAGTTCATGACCTGCTGTGGCATCAATCATTTGATGTATGTGCGGTAGTGGGAATGAATCTTTGGGGAATGCTTTATTTAAGTCAGTATAATCTACACATACTCTCCATATACCATTCTTTTTAGGTACTACCACAGTGTTAGCTAGCCAGTTAGGGTACGTTACCTCACGTATCAAACCAATTTTCAAGAGTTTCTGCACCTCTTCGTCAATCACTTGGTTCTTGAAGGGTCCTTGCTTTCTTTTCTTCTCTTCGATTAGGGCTCAGCCTCGTGCCTATGTGCACTTTCTGCTCGGTCCTTTGTTCAAATAGTGAAACAGCTTCGAGCTCTTCCGTGGTTGTTTTGATGTGATCATATTCCTCCGGTTCTTGAATGACGTACGTTCTAGAATCTACGTCCGTATTATTTGATACATCCTCCGTATTGGCTTGGTTTAGCTTCTCATGACTATTTCCTTCCGTTCCTGTTTGAACAATAGCTTCTTCCTCACCTGTTTGGAAAATAGTTGTTTCCATACATGTTTGGTTGCCAACTTCTGTGTGGGGGATTTCTTTAACCTTTGGTTCATCTGTTTCCACTTTTTTGTTGTAGTGCACCACATAATTTATATTTCTCGAGGTTTTCTGATCACCTCTAATCTATTGAATCCCCATTCGGAAGGGAATTTTATTACTTGATGTAAGGTAGATGGCAGTGCTTTCATGTCGTGGATCCATGGTCTTCCCATAATCACGTTATAAGCCATGTCAGTATCAATGACTTGGAATTTGGTGTTTTTAATTACTCCCTCGGCATAAGTGCTAAGTTAGATTTCTCATTTGCTTATCACTGTGGAGTTATCAAACCCTGATATGGCTCGTGCGTTTGGGATCACCTGGCTTCCCAAGAGCATTTCTTCCATGACTCTCAGCAAAGTGATATTGACTGAACACCTGGATCAATCAACAAACTTTTAACATTAGTGTCATGAATGAGTAAGGATATTACTAGAGCATCGTTGTGAGGGAGCATTAGTCCGCCGAAATCTGCATCATCAAATGTTATATTATCTACATCTGGATTTTCTCGAACCCGCTTCCCGTGCGTAATGGTGAATTTCATGGCTATTTTGCAAACCACTCCGTTTACTTCTTCACCTCTGTGTATCACGTTGACTGTTCTTTTAAGAGATGGGGGCTTCGGGGGCTCCTGCCTATTCTTCATATATGCATGCTTACCTTTATCACTAAACAATTCTGTTAAGTAGCCCTATTTCAATAATTGCTCTATTTCACCTTGTAAAAATCTGCAATTTGCAGTCCTATGTCCATGATCATTATGGAATTCACACCAGAAATCTGGATTCCTTTTATTTGGGTTTGACCGCATTTCTTTGGGCCAACGAACCTTATCACCCATATTTCTAAATATTGAAACTAGTTTAGGGGTACTTACATTGAAGGTGTGATCCCCAATTCGGGCATTACCTCTGTGTCGTTCATCTTGATCCTTTCTGAATCTAGATGAGGATGAGCTTGCATCCCTGTTCGATGGTCTATATTCTAACCTAGGATTTTCGAACCTGGGATGATTTTTACGTCCCGAGGGTCCCATGTAAGGATCATACCTGTTTTTACCTGATCTCCTGTTTGTTTTAGAACGTCTGGATCTAATATGATCTTTATCTCTCGAATGAGCAATATTATCTTCCTCTATTCGAAGTTTGGTACTGTACCTGTTATAAACATCATTCCATGTTGTAGCTAGAAATTCTCTCAAGCTTTCCTTGAGTCTTCTCGTGGCTTCTGAACTTTTGTCGTTTAGATTGCTAGCAAATGCCATGGCTGCCCAATTATCAAGCACCCTTGGTAGTTGCATTCTTTCGCGCTGGAACCTGTCTACAAATTCACGGAGTAGTCTGTGTCTCCTTGCTTTATTTTAAGTATGTCCTCCATTATTTTATCGACTTTTTGCGCACTGGAGTGTGCTTTTATGAAAGAATCTGCAAGCTCAGCAAAAGAATCAATAGAATTTTCAGGGAGAAGAGAATACTAGGTTAGGGCTCCCTTGGTAAGTGTTTCTCTGAACTTTTTGACATGGACTGATTCAATCTATTGTTTTGTTAATTCGTTGCCTTTTACTCCGGTGATAAAAGCAGTCACGTGGTCACGTGGGTCAGTTGTTCCGTCATATTTAGGAACGTTAGGCATTTTGAACTTCTTGGGTTTAGGCAAGGGTGCTGCACTTGGTTTCCAAGGTGGTTGAGAATATCTATCAACATCAATGCCTTTGATAACAGGTGGTACTCTAGGAATTTGCTCGATTCGATCGTTTTGTTCTTTCACCTGTTTCTGCAAGGTTAGTAGTAAATTTTGTAATTCAGAGTTAGTAGTCATACCTGGTCTCGTTTCGAGAGATTCATTAGGAGTGTCATCCCTTGCTGAGTTTTCCAACCCAGACTGAGGGTTTTCCACAGTGATAGTGTTATTAGGAGGTGGTGTCAGTGATGCAGGTGATGCCGCTGGTAATCCCCTTGCAAATTCTTGCAAAGCTTGGCTCACATACTCTGCAATCATTTGCCTTACCTGATCTTGTTCTACCGTTTGATCATTATTATTATCGTTGTTATTGGATCTATCCGGGGATTGTTCCCTTGAACCACATGGGGTTCCTGCAGGTGATGGAACCGGGGTTCCATTCCTTTGCTGGTTGTCGTTGGAGTTCGACATAGTTCAGAGGATATCGCTTGAAAAGAAAACAAAGATTATCAGATTACCGGTAACAGAACCAATTTGTTTAACCAAAGAATTAGATCCTTTGACTAAAGCTATTTTTAGGATAAATTCGGGTTTCTGATAATCAAGGAAATAATGATAAGTACAAAAGGAATAAGTAAATGGACAATGATATGATGCGTAGAAAAGTAAAATGTATTGTATTCGTGGTTCAGATGATCTTTACAAGTTATGAGAATTTATTAATATAACGTCTACCTCTTACAATGATCGCTCATTAATGACTAATTATTACATTAATGGGACGTTACAAAGAGTAACCGTAACTGTTGCGTGAATGTTGTATAACGTGTGAGTCATTCATTGAGGATCTCTGAATCTGCCCGTAGCTCTGTCCAGATTCATTCTGACCGTGTCTCTTCCTTGGCTCAATCAGGTTGAGTTTCCCGTAACTGATTACCCTGTAGGTTTATTGATCCATGCCTCTTTGTTCCGTACCTCTTTATAGAATCATATCCAGCTGTCATGTTTTCCTTAGTCCACGTAGCCGGCTGAGTCATCAAGGATCATCATACGTGTGAAACTCGTTTTTACCAATACAACCATGCCTATAGGATGAGTCATCAAGGATCATCATATTTGTCATGTATTTCCCGTTTTATTGCTTTTTCGTTATGAGAACTAACTCCTTTACTTGTTTTTCTTTCTTTTACGTCTTTACAATTATTAAAAACCGCATTTTATCGTTTTCATCATGCAAATACTTGACAACGTGTTATTTTCTTTTTGCATAAATACATGCTCAACATCATATTTCACTCGTGCGTAATTAAAACCATAGAGGCACTTGATGAGTGTCCGCGCTCTTCCTATATTACCCTTTTAATTTGGAAAGGCTTATTTGCGGTTAGTCGATCAGCTGTGCAGTCGATGATTCCGTTCCTTTCCCTCTCAAGTCGTCCGGTTGAGGGTACCATGTCTAGGCTTCTATAGAAAACCTACTATAATGATAATTGTACATGCATCATGATCAAATCTAGTAGGGGCTAATATGTTATCCGCATAATAACCCTCTAAGAAAAAACTTGTTCAAAGCCCACCGGAATTTCCGTGATATCAACAGGCAAAATCACGATATGTGCATTATTTGGAGAAAAAATGCCGATATGCTAATCGTTAATGTGTAAGTATTCGAATCCGGAGGGGGAAATGGTCTAACTTTGTTTGTTTTGCAGAAAATGAGGCACGAAGTTCCCAGGTTCGGCATGGTCCGGAATATACCACCTTTATTGCTAGATTGGTGGGAAAATCTTTCGCCAAGCGACAAAAATCATGTGAAGAGGGTTCTCAGAAATTTACCCTCCTTATTAGACATCTAGCCAAATAACATGTTGACCGAGGCTGCTACCATGTTCTGGGATGGAGAAAGGGCCGTATTCCATTTTGGCAATATAGAAATGAATCCTCTCTTGGAAGAAATAGGTGGATTCGCTGGGTTACCCTAGGATAGTCCTGGTTTGTTGGTGCTAGAAAATCGCACTCCTAGGGGGTTTCTGAAAATGATGGGTCTGAGAAAGAATGATGATTTAGCATGCCTGAAGAAGTCCTACAGACCTTTTGATTTCCTCTACGAATGATATGGGAACAACAAATCCTATCGTATTTTTCATGATGAATTCTCCATCACTTCCCTGGGTTGAACTCATTATCGGGTTTTCGTCTTTATCGTCTGTTTTCGGGGTATGATAGTGTTTCCAATCCAAGGGACAGGATTCACACAAGTTTGGCCATGGTAACAAAAGATTTAATGGAAGGGATTAAGGGACAAACATACACTATTGTCCCGATGATTGTAGCAGAAATGTACCGAGCACTGGATCGTTGCAAGAAGGGGTTCAGACATTTTGAAGGTTGTAACTTGCTGCTGCAGATTTGGTTGTTGGAGCATCTTCAAAGAGGCCAGTATCGCCAGGAGTTTCCACGAAGACCATGGAATGACCACATAGCTTTCCACCATCCGAAAAGAATGACCTTTATCCCAGAAAGGTTTGCACAACCGGAGAATGCTATAGATTGGGTAAAAAATTTCAGCAATCTGATCGAGGACAAGGTCCATTGGATGTTCGAGTGGTTCCCTACTAGCGAATTCATCATCATATCCATGGACATTCTGCATTTGGTGTTGATTTGGTTAATGGGAATATATCCATATGTTCCTATCAGGGTCTTGAGACAAGCTGGTAGAAAACAAGTCATACCGCGAGTCTCAAAAATGAGTCATTACAAAGCAGATTTTCAAGATGATGTCGTTCCATACAAATGCGAAGCCCAACACATGTGGGATTTGAAGATTATCATGGAAAAGGACACCATCTATCTAGATCGATACCACGCAAGTCATGTGTACTTCTATCCATCGTGGTTGGATGATAGCATAGCAGGAATAGTCGAGCTAAGGGTCGGTCGAGGAAACAGGGTCATAGATGAAGCTGCTGAAGTGCAGGTGAAGTATAAAGGGTTACACAAAAGAGTCCTTGAGTCCGAGGCTAGGCATTTGTAACAACACAAGACAAACATGCAGTCTATTAACGAGTGGAGGGAAATGGCTACAAAGTCGACAGAAAGGTTCGAATATCTGGAGCAGGGTCTAATGGAACTAGAGAGGAAGATGAGGAAAAGGGTCATAGACTGTCAGAATGCAGAGGGAAACGAAAGAGGACACCTAGCAAGGGCGTATCTGCTGTTGGACATGCGCGGCCTGGGGAATTTGATTGGACGGGGCCAAGAAGGCTAAGCCTGGAGAAGGTCCCTCTGGGACCAAGTAGATTAGGATTATCTACTTTTCTGGAGTCGTTTTGGAATTCGAATGTAATAAGACAAATGCCATTAGTGACTCATTTATTTATAGTCGTTTTTAAGGGTTCGTCTTATTTACTATATTAATGAAATGAGGCAGTTATCATCATTAAATTTCTCCAAATCTACGTGTCGCTAGACCTACCTCAGGCACAACGAGGTTCCAAAATTAGGACGCGCATTTATATTTCTACAATACGTGTTTAAATACTGCAAATACCTTTTCAAAATCACTATTGACTTGTTTACCTTTTGTTTTTTTCTCTTTATTTTTTATTATTCCTATCCCCTAAGGTTGGTTCGCACATACTGGCATCATCATCATACCATACCAGATCCAGACGCCCTCCACCTCCTTCTCTTCCAAATGATTCGAAAAGTAAGGGGAAAGCTAAGTTGGATGATATGAGTGGTGTCAGGAAAGACAACGCTACACATGCAGAGAATGTTGAGACTTCTGATTGTTGGAGCACTCCGGCACAGAATGATTTGTTCCTACGGTTGGAGAAAAAAATACTATAATTGCAAGGGGAACTTGAGCAAGTCCGCCACTTACCAAATCTCTCCCTCACCCTAAACGTCCCATATATTAACCAGCAAAATTCCCAAAACCCAGTACCTCCTCAAACACATCAAACCAACGTCCGCAAAATTCGCCCGCACCCCATCAATATGCAACACCTCCCAAAAATCCTAATCCTCTACCAGTACCAACACCTCCTCAACACCAACATCTTCCGAATCAATACCGCAAACCACCCTCACCATACTCTTCAACATACCCCACAACCTATTCCCGATACGCAAAATTCAACTAATGATCACCACTACACTCAAACCCCCGGTATCCACCAAAACAACCCCACATACGTAGAAACCTTACCTCACTCCACTCAGCCAACTTCACACACACCAGAATCTGCCGAGAAGGACCTGCTCATCAAGAATATGGTGGAGGAGTTCAAGAAGCTCACAAGCCAAGTCCAGGGTATCGAAGGAGGCAAAGGAATTGAAGGTTTGAATTATGAGGATATATGTATTTATCCAGACGTAGAACTGCTTGGAGGGTTACAAACCTCCTAAGTTCGAGATGTTTGACGGAATAGGTGACTCGAAGGTACATTTGAGGACATACTGTGACAAGCTCGTGGGAGTTGGGAATGATGAAAGGATCCGCATGAAGATGTTCATGAGGAGTCTCACTGGAGACACTCTATCTTGGTACATCAGTAAAAATCCCAAGAAGTTGGTTAATTGGGTAAGCATGGCATCAGACTGCATGGACCGATACAGGTTTAATACAGAGAATGCACCAGACGTCTTCTACATACAAAACCTCAAGAAGAAACCAACAGAACGTTTTCACGAGTATGCTACTCGATGGAGGTCAGAAGATGCAAAGGTTAGGCCAGCATTCGAAGAAGAGCAGATGAACAAATTCTTCGTCAGGGCCCAGGATCCACAATACTATGAAAGGTTAATGGTCATCGAAAATCACAAATTCTTTGACATCATCAAACTTGGGGAAAGGATTGAAGAAGGGGTCCATAACGGAATGGTAACCAATATTTAGGCGTTGCAGGCTACGAACAAAGCATTACAGTCAGGGGGCATATCAAAGAAGAAAGAAATAGGGTTAGTGATGGTAGCCCAAGGTCCAGAATCTCCACTCACATACCAAATACCTCCACCCACATATCAACCTTTACCTCCCAGATATCCTCAACCCGCTACTGCCTACAAAACTTATAACACCCAGCCAACCTATTATCACTCACCTCCAGTCCGCCAAAACTATCAAAAACCTAGACCCAATTTCGATCGCAGACCACCCAGATAATACACCCCTATTGCTGAGCCCCTTGACCAACTAATGAAAGAGTGGAGGCTACTGGATATGTTACCTCTATTCTTGCTATCGCCATGGAAAACTCCTCCCAGTGGGTCAACCCAAACAAAACACATACATACCATTTTGGCATGAAGGGACATACCATCGATGAATGCCGCACTTTGAAAGAAAAGATTCAGACACTGATTGATACCAAGGTCATACAAGCAAAGAAAGCCGAACCCAATGTTTGCATCAACCCTCTCCCGGACCATATGGGTGAAGGAGTAAATGTGATAGAGACCGATGAAGAATGAGATCCTGAAGGGTCAAGTTGGCTTATTCGGGAAGGTGATGATCCTATGAAACCTGTAGTCACACTCACTCTTACTGTGGTACAAATACATCCACCAGTCGAAGTTGAGGTAGCCACATCAACTGCGTTCGAAATTGAAGTGACAAAACTTGCAGCTGCACCTGCTCCATTTAAAGTAGAAATAACTACACCCTTCACTGTGACAGTAGCATCCACACCACCTTTTAAATCCAACTCCATACCTTGGGATTATGTCGCCGAAGCCAGGAGGAAAGAGAAAGAAAAAATATTTTCTTTCAATACCACACAAGAGGTGGGGGGGGGGGCGATTTGTGTGGTGTCCAATTTTCGAGTGTAGTCTCTATAGAAGAACCTGGTTGTTCATGATGTTCCAACTTCTACAGTTTGTGGAAAAGTAATTGCAGAATTTAAAGAACACATCAATTTTACGTGAAAAACACCTGGCTCAAAAGGTCAAAAAAACCACGACCTACTTCCTAGTAGGATTTTCCCAAAATCTTCATTATAACTCTAAGCCAAACATCATTTACAAAATAAACTCTTTTGTAAACCTAAGGACTAACTCTAATCCCTTTGTGGCAAACTAGCCTCTAGCTAATTGCGACAAACTTCAAGTTAACTCTAACTTGAACAGTGTGTACCTATTACAATTGCTTCTAGATAAAGCTAAAAGATACAATATTTAAACACCTACTACAAACCACTAGACTCAAAAGACAACAAATGGAACTGGTTCTTCTAGCTGGTTCAAGTAGCTTTTGTGACGCACAAAGATTCTGCTTGCAAAATTGCTTTGGTAATTTTTCTTTCAGTTCTTGTTTCACTTCTGTGTTTGTAAGTCAATTCTTCAGCAAGAATGCTTCAATATTTTATAGAGTCAGTAGTTGAGATGTTGTTGTTCAGTTCTAATGCAATGCTTCCTTGGTGGAAAACTTTGTGTTTATCTCAACTTCCTTGATCTCGTTTCTGTCCTACCTGAAGTCGAAGTCCATCTCCTTATTAATTTGCAACCTTTTCGCTTAGGAGATAACCTCTTAGTTCACAGATAATGTTTGTCTCCTGTGCATGGAAGCTTTTTGTGCCAATGGGTCTATTTGACTTTGTTTGCCCTGATGGAACTGGTTCAACTGGGTTGGCATTTGTCAATCTTCAAAACCATGCAGTGACTTGGTTCAACAAATTCCCCTTTTTTGATGATGACAAACTTTGTTCTTAACCATGTACATACTTCAATCCAACATAGACACTTTGTATAGATTTAAGCATTCATCATAGAGAGACCAGGTTCATTAGGTTCTAAATATCACAAAAATCATTATTTGAATTTTTGAAACATCAAATGTCTTCCCTTTTTTGGCATCATCGAAAAGTTGCAAAATGAAAAACTTACCAGAAGTATTAACAATTACTCATGGCTATTTAGGCAACTACATGTGCAAAACATGGATTAATCATCAAAAGAAACCAATAAATGTATGCTATATAAGAAATTGAGAGAGAATCAATAACCAAAAAGCAAAAATCATTGATTAGATAGCAGATCAGGCACCATACACAAAGAGAATTAAAAACAGCTGCAACCATGAGCAAAACAACAAAAAACAAAAAACAGAACAAGATAGGACAATTCCCAACAGGGTCATAGAGGGGTTATTTTGGTGGCACTGGACTCCTAAAGCTGGGAAGGGGAATAAGAGGTTGTGGTCTTGGCTTGAAGAAGGGAGAGCATTTGATGAAGAACACCCTCATTCTTCTCCTTTTCTTTGGCTTATTCATCTTTGAGAGCATCCCGCTCAGCTTCAACCTCAATAAGGTGAGAGTTCAAACGAAGGATCTCTGCATCCTTGATCTCACCTTCCTGCACAAGTGTCCCGACCTTGCTATTAACATGCAATTTCCTAGATGAACCAGGTTCATCCTCATGAATATTAATAATGTAGTCACACGTCAACAACGTATTCTTCCCAAAGTAGTCCTTAGCAGTAGCAATTTCAGCATTCTTCACTCGATTCTTGAAGTGAGCAAGCACAACAGTCAGGATAAACCCATAAGGTATAGCATGTGCCTTGGCTCAATTCACAACCCTATCAAAGTGGGGGATGATGAAGGCATGTGTTACACCCCATGTTTTCGTACATGAGAGTACATCGTAAGTTAATTGATGTAAGCTCACGAATAATATTATATTTGATGGAATATAAAGTAAGTTAATCATATTACATTTGAGGTTACAAATATTTAAGATCATGAATAACGAGTGCCAAGAGGGTTGGAAAGCTTAGAAGCTAAACCAACTGAAGAGAATAAGTTTCATCAAAAGTCGACGAGTTTGGAATGTTATAACATGTACTTTAGGGTGAGAATATAGTTAATTAAATTATAAGGACCCATATTCACGTATGTTGGCTCATGCCATAAGTTAATCGACATAAACAGGAGAAGATATTATCTTTGAGATGATAAAGAAGTTAATTCTATTGATCTTAAATGATACAAGAGTGTATAAGAGTGATTAACACGTATTAGAAGTTAAGTGAATCGAGGATGTTGTAACTCGTATTTTTGGATAAACCTAAGGGTGCTTGATATTCTCAAGAGGACATGTTTTAAGGTATTTGAATCATATAATATCCGTATCATAGTCTTGAAGTCAAACGAGTTATCAAACAAAAGTCGACAAGAGTTGTCGCAACTTAGGTTCATAGTGTTACTTAAACTTTAGGTCAAATGTTATTAAGCTTTTCTCCAAATATACTATGAATTACAGGGTGATCTACCATCCCATTGAAGATCTATGAGTCTAGTTTACAACTCATTAAACCGTTTATCAATACGACATCGGAGTA
>ML269502.1:28195-59975 GCA_005239495.1 Nicotiana undulata | reverse complement strand
ACAAATTATACCAACAAGTCCGAAATCACATGACGGACTTGCTCGAGCTCTCAGAACACTAGAGTCATCATTCAAACCAAGAATCACTCTCCAAAAACCCTTAGATCAAACTTAGGATTTCAAGAGAAATTTCAACGGCTCATCAATACGCCGAACGGGTCTACACTGCTCGGAATGACCCCAAATTTTGTGGACAAGTCATAAATGACTGTACGGAACTATTGCCAGTTCCGGAATTCCATTTGCACCATGCTATCATGATGTCCAATTCCAGGCTGAATTCCAAATCACATGAAATCCTGAATTTCAATTCAGGTGCCGAAATATTCCCGGGTCATCAAAAACCCGAGGCGAACACACTCCCAAGTCCAAAATCATCATCCGGAGCTGCTGGAGCTGTCAGAACTCGATTCCGAGGTCGTTTGCTCAAAATGCTGCTCGGAACCAAAATCAGCCAAATAGGCTAGCCTTCAGGAACCAAGTGTTCCTGAACTGGCCAAAACACTTCCGAATCTCGAACTACCGGCCCACACAAGTCATAAGGAACGAGTAGTCGCTATGGGAAGAGTCATTCATGGGAACGGAGTCCCAACACACGAAACAACCGGCTGGGTCGTTACATCGTTCTAGAATTGTGTGACCATTTCCACGTTTATTAGTCCATGTAAAACGACTACCTCTAAAGCCTAAGTCGATTAACTTGCAATAATTTATGCAATTTGAAAATTTGTCTACTCTATTAATGCTAATAGGAAGCCCCCCCAAATATTTCTCTTGAATATAATATGTCATTAAAGTATCCCTCTATTAGCCAAGGAGTATGAACAGTGTCATGCAAATTCATTAAGCTTTCCCAAAGAATATTACGTAATTGTTAATAATTGCTAGCATAAATTGGAGATAGTAGCCATTTAGGTTTAGTGGGACATACTTGGACAAGGTAGTGGATTTCTTGTTCAGACATCCTCAGTTCCTCCATAGTAATTAGGGCTTCATTCCATAGTACAACTAAACCACCTATGAGTCCATTAGCGGATACCTGGGCCATGTTAGTGAAACTGAAGGCCATACGAAGCCTTTCAGGATCTATCATGTGTGTTTCTAAAATGATTGCTAGAACTGGCCTATGATTATCTAGAAAGGATCTGAAATGGCGCCTAAACTCCGGATTGTGAGAACCTCTACAGTTCCATATTAGTAGATTTATAATATTAGAGTTGGTTGTTGCGAGTGGTGGAGTTGGAATCAGGTGATTGACAATAGTTGTTGTCATCTGATCCTGATGATCCATGACTGGAGGCATTTGATGAAGTGCCGAAATTATGACCATGGCATATTTCCCTGCCTCGCGAGTTGTTGTTACTCGAAAATTTAGGCATGAGGTCATTTCTGGAGGACACTTGAGAATGAACTTTTTTTCATATTGTTCCTTGAGGTTAAAGAGATTTATTCCTTTTAGCTATAAGAACTTTGTCCTTGTTTCCCTCATTTCTGCTAAGATCTTCGCTAATTCCTGTCTTGTATGCGTGTCTAGTGCGTTTGGAGAGGAAGGTGGAGTCTGTGGTGGACTTTCTTGTGGTGTGAGTGTTTCGAACGGGATGCTGGGATTGGAGTATGGATATAGTGGGTTGAAAGAGTTGAGGTGTTAAACCAAGGTGCATAAATCTTCCATGTATGGTGTGAAGGATAAAATGGCAGAAGATTAGTCGTTGAGTTGAGAATAGGAGTTGGGGGATGCATGTGGTATATTCACTGTTGTGGGTTCGAACTTGATGCTTGGTGCTCTAGTAGGAGTGGTGTTTGAGTGTTGTACCATTGATTTTGAGCATAAGCTTCCATCCCTAATATCATCCACTCCATTATTATTTCTGCCAAGCGTGTTGGATTCTGAACTAGTAGGACAACTTCCTGATTGTTGAGCTCTATGGTGAACACTAGTTCATAGCCCTGAAGTCCCATCTCCAACCGCGATTGAAGTGGAAGGTCCATCGTGTGTGTTGAGATGTGTAGACCAATGGTGTGGTGATGTGTGGGAGTTGTGGGCCTTGCATGATTAGCCTCGGAAGGTGAAAGAAGTGGTTGTTGTCTAGGTTCCTCAGATAAGTTTGGTTGTAATTTTCTGGGAGTGTTGGTCGTTGCATGGTGATTTGTTGTAGAGAAGGGAGATGGTGTAGTATTGTTAGATAAAATCAGTGGTAATGGTTGCGTATTGGCACTAAGATTCAGACTATGTGTTGTGCTTAGTAAAGGTGGAATTATTGAGTCGGGTGAATGGGCTTGTGTGTTATTTGTGTTCTCATGGCGGGTATCACATGAACGGTAATGATTTGGTTTGCATGGAAAATTAGGTTGGCTAGGTTGTTGATGGACGTAGGTTACTGTAGCATGCAAATTACTGTTGCTGCTACCGACGTGGATCCTAGAGGGAGTTGTTGTGTCTGATGAATTATTTATCTTGGATATTTATGATTGGTAATTATTACTCCTATAGTTATGATGTGGAGTGAGTGCCTGATGTGGCGTGTTTGAGGTAGGAGGCGTGCTTGGGTCTAATGCCTAGTAAATATGTAGGAGATAAAGTATTATGGGAAGATGTAGAAATCCTCTCATTGGAGAATGTGGTTTGTGGTCATATCTTCTCTGTTTGGGAGTAATTTTTTGTTTTGTCTTGTTTCGTGTTGGTTGTGGGCTGTGTTATTGGTCCATCCCTTATTGGGATTGAGCAATTAGTTTTATCCGTTTCCATGTAATCTTCCATGAGTTTGTCCAAGTCATTTAATTCACTAGATTTGTTACTTAGTTTGTGATCAGACTGTGAATTTTTTAATGTTTGATGGGCCTCAAAAGGCCCAATAGGGATAGTAGACTTACCTGTGGTTGTTTGTTGCCCTGGTTTTTCCGCCACCTGCGCCGCCCTGATCCTAGTTGTGTGACGATTTTTGTTGTAACATTGCATAGATTTCCTCAGAAAATTAACTGTTTTCCATTCCCTTTCATGTGTTGTGTCATTATTGGTTGATGTCGAAGGTTGTTTACTGTTAAGTTGATCTGGTTGTTGTTGTGATACAAAATAACAGTTAAAGTTTGCATGGCCAAAGCGCCCACATTTGGTGCAAAGTAAATTAAGTCCCTCATAGAGTAGTATCTGTTTGTGATGTCCTATAAGTATGTGTGTTTTGAGTGGTTTAACTAAGGGTACTTCAATGCATATACGTGCATATCTTCCCCTAGTGGTAGTGGTAGTGCATGTATCGACCTTTAATAATTGTCCCAACTTAGATCCCACCTTTTGTAGTATTTGTTCATCATAAAATTCAGTGGGAAGTTCTGGTAGACGAACCCATATGGCTGAGTATGTGAGTTGTGTAGATGAAGCTATGAATTTTGGCTCCCATCTTCGAACAGATAGGAAATGAATTAGTACAAACCATAGACCTCCATGTAGTGCCTTAAGCATGTTTTCTTCCTTTTAGAATTTGATGAGGAAGAAGTCAGAGCCTAGATCAATTAGAGGAAGGTCTTCAGTTGAATTCCATAAGGCAAGAAGCTTGTTTTGTAATAATTGATGTGCTATCTTCCTACCAAATACCTTAACTATTACTGAGTATTTCCATGACGAATATAAGCGGCATTTGTCTTCAGTAGTGATTGGTATAAAGATATCATCATCTTGATTGTTGTTAAGGCTTTCATCCGATAGGTCGAGTATATAGTTGACACTCTATTGTATGTGAGGAGTTGTTGGTGGATGTTTGTTAGAGAGTAGTGTTTGAAGGAAAGATGTTGAAGGCGTGACTGGAATTTTATCATCAATTTGCATTATACCAATATCGGGTGGTTCAGTTATTGTTTTTTGGTAAGCAGATTGTTGTGTAGAGTCATTCATTGGTGGTCGTTGTTTGGTAAGTTTGTTTTATATGATTTGGTTGATGAAGGAAAATAAATATGACGGAAAGTGGCAGAGGATTTTAGATAGAGAAACTCTCACATCTTTCTAACTTTCTTTTATGTCATTTTCTTGTGAATTTGAATCGAAGCTCCTTCTTAATCTTGATTACTTGAAACTTGCGCTGAAGTGCTTGAACATTTGCAGTTCATAGAGAATTGTGGCCTTTGATCCACGAGTTCCCTTGTGTATTCTTGTTAGATCTCAGCTTCTCTCTTCAGGTGAGAGTTATGACCCCTTTATATATGTATGGGATGGAGTAGCCTACAAGGAAGGGGAAGTTGCACATTTGCCCGATCGGCATATATATATATATATATATATATATATATATATATATATATTTTCTTCTCCAAGAATGTTTATGAGTCATTGGGCTTGATCTTCGTGGATTGACCCAGTTAGTAGAAGACCAGCAAAATGGGCTAGACTATTATTTAAATTAATCTAAGTAGATTTAAATAATTATCCTAATTATAATAGTCCATGATATTTATTTGAACTAAAATACATTTAATTTTGGCAAAACCCAATTTTCTTATGGATTTAATTTTATTAAAATTTTCATCCCCTACGGTCAAACAGGGAAATAAACTCACACTTGAAACACAATCCGATAAGAAAAATTAATGCTTTGTACCAAGTTCCTACTATCCAAGTACATTTGAACTATTTCTTTGCTCCAAGCATCAAGCACTCAAGCCCTGGCGGAGCTAGAGTGTCGGCTTCGGTTTCACTCGAATGCAATAATTTTGGTTTAAACCTTGTATTTATCTTTAAAACTCCGTCGGCTATGCATTATAAATATAGTTGTCTATTATTCATTCTTGTCTCTATACCAAGTGTATAACACAAACATAATTATATTTTATTTACGGCAAAGGGTCTGATCTGCCCCTCTACTATCATCAATAGTTTAAAAAACTCCTTCGTTATACTATTAGGACATAAAACCCCTCACCGTTACACTATTATACACAAAAGCCCTTAGTTTAACAGAAGGGCCACGTGGCACGCTTACAACTATCCGAGCTATTTTATAACTGCTCTGACCCAACACATTACCCAACCCGACCCTAACCCTCTCTAAAACATGGTCTATCACCGACATTTCATTATTTTCCCCTTTTCTTTTCAACCCCTCGTACCACTAAGAGACCATAGCTGTTGTTGACTCCAATTTAACGATTTCATATATCTTGTGTAAAGTTCAGTTGTTTCTTCATTATACTTGTTGATTTTAGTATTTGTTGCTCGATTTTGCCGTTTACTTGTTTTACTTTTCTTATTTTGGGGTCTAGGGTTTCGGTTTGGACAATATCTTACTTCTATCCTTCATTTTTATGTAAATACTTTATAGTTTTCCGTCTTGTAGTTGTTGCATG
This sequence comes from Nicotiana undulata, assembly GCA_005239495.1. Classification (NCBI taxonomy): domain Eukaryota; kingdom Viridiplantae; phylum Streptophyta; class Magnoliopsida; order Solanales; family Solanaceae; genus Nicotiana; species Nicotiana undulata. The sequence goes on along the minus strand of ML269502.1, from coordinate 54,644 downwards.
TTTTAGTTTATAGGTGGTCCCGATTTGAAATTGTTGTATGTTGTTAGTATACTAAAATTTGGATTTATTATTTTCTGGTTTATGGTTTTATATTAGATTTGGTTTTTCTGTGATGTTGACTGAGATTCTAGTCTTTTTATTTGTTTATTAGCTAAGGTGGTCCTAAATGTAGGACTCTTGAAGGTAATTGCTTCATTAAACTATTTCAGTCGTTGGATTTTTGTGCATGTTTGTCAATTTGCTCTCTTTGTCAATTTTTTATGAAGTGGTGGCCCATAAACTGAACTTTTTTGTGGATAATTTTGTACATCTTGAATTTCTTTATTCATGGGACCCTATGTCTCATATGTCATTTTCTTCCTTTTTTATTCATTCATTTAACTTTCTACATTCTGTCTCACAGCATTTGTTTCATTTTCTGCCTATATTTAGTCTTTTTTTTTTTACTTTATACATTCTGTCTCACAACATTTATATTAATATTCTTCCCTTTTTTTTTACTGTTTGATAACCATTTATTTGCTATATTTACTAGGTTATTGGAGATGGTGTTAGTTGATTTAATATTCAATTATGAAGGTGCATGGGTTACACATCTTGAAGTTGGGTACACAAAGAATAAAGTGCACACCTTGTCAGGGTATGATCCAGACTTGCTTTCTTATATTGATATAGAATCTGAATGCATAGTTGAGCTAGGTTATTTAGAGATTCAACAACTTATAGTTGTTGCACCTTCTGGTAAATTGTATGAGGTTAAAGGGGGTGTGGGGATTAGAAAATTGACATCCTTGCTTTCTACTGAATATAATGTACTTAACCTATATGATGTGGATGAAGCTGACCCCCTTATTGAGGGTATTCCCAATATAGTTGTTTATAGTGAATTATTTCAGATTTTAGATGAAGCTAGTACTGACTGTTCATTAAGTGAAATAGGTTCTGACTCTAGTTCTGATTCTGAGGGATGTGATTCTGAAGGATATGATTCTGAAGAATTACATTTACTCAAAACTAAAAAAAAAGACATAAATGAGAATCTAAGTGAGTACAAGGAGATATATAAAGGCATGGCCTTTAAGGACATACCAGAAGCTAGGAAATTTATGAAGTTGTATGCTCTAGCCAACAAGAAATCCTTAAAAATGAGAAAGAGTAACAAAAGGAGGCTTAGGTATAGAAGCATTGTGGGTTGTCCCTTTCTTTGTTTAATATCCAAATATGGTAGTGCGGGGGTTACTGTAAAGACATTAGAGTCAGAACATAATTGGGGCACTGCATATGATAATAATACTGTTGATTACATACCATTGCACATTATTTTAAGGGAAAGCTACAGGATAATCCTAAATATAAGGTAAGGGAGATGGTACTTGATTTGAAAATGATTTTTGAGTTAAATGTGAGTCATGGGAAGTGCAAGAGGGCAAAAATAATGATATTGGAGACCTTAGATTGGAGTTTTGCAGATGAATACAACAAACTTGATGCTTATGCCATGGAATTGAGAGAGAGTAATCCTGGTAGTGATGTAGTCATTAACATTTCAAAAAATGCACTTGAAAATGGGAAGAGAAGATTCTTGAGGATGTATGTTTGCTTCAAAGCTATGAAGATGGGGTTCAAGTTAGGGTTAAGACCATTTATTGGTGTAGATGGCACATTTATAAAGGGCAAAGCCAAAGGTCAATTGTTGGTTGATGTTGGACAGGATGCACAAAACCATTTTTATCCTTTGGCATGGGCCATTGTTGATAAGGAAACAAAGCATTCTTGGAATTGGTTCCTACAATTGCTTCAGGGATCTCTAGACCTTAAGGAAGGAGAAGGAATCACATTCATGTCAGACATGCAAAAGGTAATTTTTTCTGAATTGTTACTTCTGAATTTTTTTTATTTTGAATTTTTCTTATTCTGAATTTAGTTAATTATGTCCAGTATGTTGTCCAGCTTCTCTTCTCATTTTTTTTTCCTTTTTGATTTTGTCCAGTATTCTATTAATTTTTGTCCAGTAAATGTCCAGTATACTGTTAGTTTCTGTCCAGTATTATGTCCAGTATTCTGTTAATTTAGTTATGAATTTCATCTTCTAATTTCTTTTTTCTTTCTATCATCTACTTCTGTCCAGGGATTAATTGAGGCTATGAAAACTGTTTTACCACAAGCACATCACAGGTTTTGTGTTAGACATATCGAGGCTAACTCATGCAAGACATATAATACTGGGGAATGCAAAAAACTTCTTTGGTGGTGTGCATGGTGCACTTATGAAGAAGACTTCAAAGACCAACTAAGCAAGCTAGGAGAGTTGAACAAAGATGCAGCAGATAGTTTATTGAAGTACCCACCACAGTGTTGGTGCAGAGCTTACTTGGATACAGCTTGCAAAAATCAGACAGTTGACAACAATTTGACTGAATCATTCAATTCATGGATTCAAGAAGCAAGGCAAAATCCAATCATTAAGATGTTGGAAGACATAAGAGTCAAAGTTATGAACATGATGGCAAATCATGAAGTTGAAGCTAGTACATGGAGCAATGAGTATAGTCCAAAGAGCCTAGAATTATACAATGAATTCATGAGATTGCTCAGGTGTGTAGAGTTAATTCCAATGGAGAAGGAGGATATGAAGTTAGTGAAGGCTCTGACAGGCATTGTGTCAACTTAACCACCAAGAAGTGCACCTGTAGGGCATGGGACCTTACAGAAATCCCATGCCCCCATGCTATTAGAGTTATTCTTCACAACAGGGGTGACCCTTTGACAGAGATGCACTGGTGGTACAGTAAGGAGGCATTCATACTTACTTATAAACATAAGCTCCAACCTGTTAGAGGAGAAAAATTTTGGAAAATTGACCCATCACAAGCCATGGAGCCCCCAGAATTGGTGAAGTTGGCTGGCAGGCCAAAAGTTAAGAGGGATAGGAAGAAGGATGAGGCAGTTAAAAGGCAAGGAGTGTGGTCACAGTCCAGAAAAGGTAGAGTAATGACTTGTGGAAACTGTGGTCAACCAATAATCTAGACTCCCAACTTATTTTTCGTTCCCTGATTCATTTCATTATCTAATATGTTGTACTTGTTTTTTAATAGCAACCAAAGGGAAAGCAGGTAAGCAAGGAAAAACAACCCATGGAAAGGACAAGATCTTTGTTGGAGTCTGAAGCAGAAGAAGAAATACAATGTTCAGCACCACAAATGACTCAACCAAGTCAGGAAGATGGCTTTAGCTTCATGCCTACACCTAGAGTTGGTCAATCAAGTATGGAACATGATGAAGATGATGTGGTTAGGCCAAAAGTGATATCAGAAGCCAAGACAAGACTTCAACTAAGGCAGCAGGCAAACCTACCTATTGGGACCAGATCTATAAACTTTACTGGTGATCACACTGGGGTTAGTGAGCCCACAGCCCTTCCATATTCACCGGCAGGCCTCATGTGGAAGGGTAAAGCAGCTACAACTTCAACCCAATTAGAAAAACAGAGGCAACAGAATATTGGGAAGTTGAAGATAAGGAAAGGAAAATGACAGTCCTGATTCTCTCAACTACTGCTGCTTTGTTTTAATGTTGGTACTGGATCTGGATGTCATATTATGACTTGGTTGTATAAGTTTTTGTTGTTATAATATGACATCCATTCATCCATCAGGTAATCTTTTAGCGATGTAACTACTGTGAAAAAAGTACTTAAATGCTTAATGTTTTGGTGATGTAACTACTGTGAAAACAGTACTTAAATGCTTAATGTTTTTGGTGATGTATTCCGTCAATTATCCCTTTTATGTTTGCCTACTGTTATACATTTTGGTCATTTATTCTTGTAGTTATAAAACGATACAGGTTTAGTGGTGATCTTGTTGTAGATAGTGCAGTAAAACAGGCCTACACATGAAAAAGAATTACAATATGAGAAGGCATTACAATATGAGAAAGCATTATAAACATGAAAAAGCATTACAATATGACAAAGCATTACAACATTAAACTTCATCAAAGCATTGAACCATTAAACTTCATCAAAGCATTACAACATTAAACTTCATCAAAAACACATTTCAGTAGGCACTATTGGTTCGAAATTGCTCTTAACTAATACATTGCTCTTAACTAATGCATTACTAGGCACTAATTTGTTCACAATAACAAAAATACATTTCAGTAGGCACTAATTTGTTCACAATATAACTTGTTCGAAATTGGTCTTAACTGAAGCATTACTTCATCATCATTGTCGCAAGAAAACCAACAAACAGTGCAAACGATATCAAAACAAACATCTTCATATTCAACAATTTCTCTTCCATCACCCTTGTTTTATTCATCTCAATATTTTTTACAGCCTCTAACACATCGACTTTTGCCAGCAATTTGTCCCTTTCAACTTTGCACATATCCAACAACTGATTCAACATATGGATTGTCACATTAGCAGCATCTAATTTGCATTGCAACTTGTTGATTTCTGTCAACGCTCTGTCCGGGTAGGCTTCGTCTTTCCATTCCCAATATCCGCACGACTCATTCTAACAAAAATAACCAATTACGAAATTGCTGGGAAAACCTTCGAATTATGAATCGCAAGCAAAATTAAAACTTACTTCAGGTTTAGCACACTTAAAGAATCTCCTTCCAGGATTTTGAGTTGTGGTTGATTTGAAGTTCTTGGCAATCTCCCCACAATGGCACCTCCTCTTTGATGTAGCAGTTGAATCGTACATTGAACCCACCTTAGAGAATGATTCTTGAGTTTTGGAATTACCAGTTTTGAGTAATAGAGAGGAGACGAACCTTTGAGACTAAATCTTCAATGTTGTAGAGAGAGGATGAGTTTTCTCTGTTAAGGTGGGACAAAATTAGGGTTCTGAGCGTATTTTTTAGTTTTAGAAGGGTGGGTCAATTATGTGGGTCGGACCGGGTTGGGTTATTAAAAGAACCGGATTCTCTTGATGTTTAATATTAACCCACGTGGCCCTTCCGTTAAACTAAGGGCTTTTGTGTATAATAGTGTAACGGTGAGGGGTTTTATGTCCTAATAGTATAACAGAGGAGTTTTTTAAACTATTGATGATAGTAGAGGGACAGATCAGACCCTTCTCCATTTTATTTATTTATCACAGTGTATAACACATCAAATAACGTGTATATACCAACATATATATTACAACTTAATTTTTTCTTCTTTGTGTATATTAAAATGTATATCAAAAATTTGTTTTCCGTTCTTTATATCTCAGTGTATAACACATAATATTTTATGAATATACAGAAATATATATTCTAGAAATACATTGATATCTAAATAAAAGCAAATCTCAAAAAAAAGAGGGGGGTCTAATTCGGATCTAACTGAGAATTCCCTATAAATTCTAAAAGGCACCACTTTCTTATGGATCTGACTAATCTAGAGAACAAGGAGGTTTTTTTTTGTGGGGTTGGGGGGTTGGGGAGGGGGGGGAAGCAAACAAGGAAAGGGGTTGGGAAAGCAGCGATCAAAGGGGGGGAGGGGGGGAGCAACCAATGGCGAACAAGAGGGAGGGTGGGGGTAGCAAACAACGAGAGAGAATAAATAAGAAAATAGGTTTCTTAAGATTAGTGTATAATGCCAATTGTTTGGGGCTTTTGTCAAAACTAATATAAAGCTAAAAATTATCAATTCCTCTTGTGGATCGTCGTCACGTGGTGTCATTTTCCCAACTTTAATCCACAAGTTCTTGTATCCTAGTCCATTCAGTGACTTGTAGTCTGTTTGGCCAAGCTTTTTTTTGGGCCAAAAGTGCTCTTTTGGCCGAAAGCATTTTTGGCCAAAAATTGAGGTGTTTGGCCAAGCTTTTGGAAGGAAAAAAAGTGTTTTTGAGGAGAAGCAGAAAAAAGTAGCTTCTCTCCAAAAGCACTTTTCTGAGAAGCACTTTTGAGAAAAATACACTTAGAAGCAGTTTTCAAAAGCTTGGTCAAACATTAATTACTGCTTAAAAATACTTTTCAAATTAATTAGTCAAACATAAAATATTTCTCACCAAAAACACTTTTCTAAAAAGTACTTTTGAGAAAAGCACTTCTTAAAATAAGCTGATTTTAGAAGCTTGACCAAACGGGCTATTGGTCAGAAACGATTCATATGGAGGACTGAAAGCTCCGGTCAACGCCAGGGAAAGTACCTATTATTAATCAGTATCACATCTATTAATCAGGGGCAAATACTATTTGTAATGATCGAGATCAGTGTTTTAACCTGAAGCTCTATCACATCTATTAATCAGTATCACATCTTTAATGTGAAAATTCACAAAAATGTCCAGAAATATTAGATTTGAATCCATAATTATAAAAGTAGAATGAATTCAAATATGAGAACTTTATCTATCATGTTAAAATCCTGAATCCACCTTACTATTTCATGTCTGCTTGTAGCGGTTAGTTAAATCTAGGTCGGTTAAATCTCTCTGCAATTCTTAATGAGAATCAGAATTGATAGGAGATTGTTGTTCATGATTTCTTCTCAACAAACAGAGAGGAATAAGACATGTATTAACTTCTCTATGAAATTCGAAAGAAAATGAAAGCAACACAAATGCATTTACATTAATGGACAAAAACTGCAACTAATAAGGCATGACCAGGTTAGCAAATGTTTAGCTGGGCTAAGTATGGCGGTTAGGGCAATTGAGTTGCTAAACATCAGTCAAACTAAAGGATAAAACCTTCAATAGTGATATCCGTTAGGGTGATATTGTGACTCATGTTGATATTGTGACTCGACATCATAGTGATATATGTGACTGGTTTGTTCATATTCATAGTGAAACAAGTCCCCAGGTTGTCCAACTTCATAATGCTGGACATTATGAGATGTTTGAGACACCTGAGATGGCTCATCTTCGTCATGATGTTTCGCGTGATGGGTTGGAGATGGAGAACTAAGTTTGCTCAGCGGGGTGCTTGAGCTGTTGGGAGGTGGCTTTTTGTCGACTTTAACTTCATCCAATTCAACCTCTTCAAATGAGCGGAAAATAGGATGCAGATATGCATCAGCCAAGTATGCTTTCAAGTTGGCATCAGATTCAGAAGATCGGTCTTGCAAGTCCTTTTCCATCGCTTCCTGTCATGAGCATATATTTCCATTACTATTGTTGGCAATATAATTAAATAAATAATTGTGCGTTTCTCTAATAGCTTAAGCTTTTATATAAGGTGTTCACACAAATCAACATGGTATCAAGTCTCACTACCACCACTATCAAAAAGAGGCCATTAAAAAAAAGGAAACAGCCCCCCGCATGAGCGGGCCGCTAAATATATAATTAAAATAAATAAAATTGTTTTCCCCATACAACCTAACTTTTTGGATAAGGAGGTCACACAGTTTATCACTACTCAAATCATTGATTGTTTAAGATAAAACCATATTTAAGCAAGGATCAACAGAAAAGCTGAGGTAGGGCATCTAGCATAGGAAAAAGAAGGTAGGGCATCTCGCTTTTCTTTTCATCTAGTTATGCGATCATGAAAAATTGACTCCATGCTATACAAGAAATGTTCCCAAAGATGTATATACAACTAGAAATTGAAGCTTACCTCAAGAGGATACTTTCTGAATGCAGGTTCAAACCGACTCTTACAGTACTTATGGAATGCTAAGGTTAAAAGAGGTAACACCACAAGAAATGGAGTGGACTTTGCAGCTTTTTTTGTGCTCAATAGACCCATCAGAAGCAGTTGAGATATCACTAAGCTTGCAATAATGCGTGCATGAACATGGGGCCAAAAAGCAGCAGCACTTTCATATCGTTGGTTATACACATTGATTACCTGTATGAAACACAAACAAATAATCAGAAAACCATTGAAGATAAAGTTCTTCATATAAAGCTATCTTCTTGAGTATGATAAAGTTCATCATACTATTAACTGAAAACTTATATAAATTGTATATATCGGTTCCAACACTCAGTAGAACTATCATTATGACACTCAAACTACCTTTCCGATAATTTGCCACAAGAATCCTTCGGTTAGTCAAAGTTATTACCAACACAATGGATTGCTCTTTTATTCAATACAAAAGACGTCCTCCCGACTATGGACTCTAAAAAGGCTAATAAGCAAATCGACAAGTAAGGAATTGAAGGGCAAGGACGAACCTGATGGCGGTAAACAAGATGAGCAAAGGCAAAGAAAACCAGTATGAAAGGAAGAAGGATTGGAGTAACCACAGCATAGACTATACCCAGAAGAAAGTACAGTTGAAGACTTGGAAGCGTCTCGGGAAAATCTACACTACCAGGGTCCATTGCCTTCTCCACATCCCTTTCAGTTTTCACAAGGAACATGTTCTTAAGATGAAAAATAACCAGAGGTTTCAATCTGAGAATTTCACCAGCAATACCAGCCCAGCCATCAACCATTATGTATGTGATAAAGAAAGTTGCTTTCATTGGTATTGAAACCCCTATATTTCTCGGTATCCTGCATGAAAGATTATAAAACTCAAGGAAACAGCTTTGTAGAACAGAAAGAAACTTCTGTATCAGAAAGTGTATTTACATACTTATGACTAGTACAGAAACACTTCTTTTCTCGAGCTAACAGCAACTATATACAAAAATCTTACAGAACTTTGTTTCCTTTTCTCCAGATTTGCGCCCTTCAAATTTAATGTCTTACTAATTAAAATGAGTATTTTAAATGGAATTCCATTTAATTTAAATTTTGAAAAAATAACAATCTATAAATTACATCAAGGGGCAGAAAGCAAATGAGAAAAACAATACAGTTGATTCAGAGTTGCGCATATTATCTTTTTTAAAGGGGAAAGCGTCATCCAGACGGACCATATGGAATTTGACTATGCTATGATGATGTTGGCTACAAGACAAGCCAAGTTCTATTATAAACTCAACATTTGTTCCACTCCGATGCAAGAATATCATCAAGGTTATTGGAGGTACAAAAAATAAGTAAATGAGAGCAAATCAAGAATTCTAAAACATTCCAAAAATGCAATGAAACATAACACAAGTTCACCAGATTAACTACACAACACAAGGTCAACTAGGTAAGTTTAATAAGCATTTTTTTTTTTTTGTATAAGGAAGTATAAGAAGCATAAAACTGAAAAACTAGAGATCAACTCCAAGAGGTTCAAAGCGTGATGTAATTAAGCATCAGTAAGCTTCAAGCACTTGGCATACTGCATACTGTATATAATACTTGGATGTGTCAACAGAGCTAAGGCATATGACAGAAAAAATCTTCCCTCCAACAATAAGCTTAATTTGAAAACTTCAAAGATCACACAATACTTGATTTCTTCTCTTCAATACTTGATCTAATCTAGTCGCTCCTTCCACTCGGACCATGTGTTTAGGGATAGCAATGGGGCGGTGCGGGTGCGGGGCGGGTTACAACGTTCACGGGGCGGGGCGGGTTAGAGTGTATGCGGGTGCGGTGCAGGTTAAAATATCTTTTGTTGAATTTAGGCGGGTACGGGTGGGATTCCAAATCTTACTACTTTTTGTTAAATTTGGTGCATCTCTCATTCTTTTGCAGATCGTACTTCCACTTCCCATTCTGCTGTGCCAACTATGCCTAATATTTTAGAGAAAAATATATTCTTGGGGACTTCTCAAAGTTAATAGAGACTACTTTTGAATAGTCAATTTGTTCCAACTGTGTATATTATTTTTGGATAATTCTTAGTTATAAACCTCAAATACAATTTTGACAAATAACTGTGGAAGAGTAAGATTTAGATTGCCAATGATATATATATATATATATATATATATATATATATATATATATATATATATATACTATATTAAAAATGGGAAGCCTTTAAGTCAAAAGTTAAATTACTTTTTTACCCTTCTAAAACTTAAAGACCCTATTTTTTTAAATTAAAAAAGCACTACCCTTAGAAACAGGCAACAACTAAAATGAAAAGACGCTTCGCTACTAACAGGCCAAACGCACGGTTTGAGAAAATAAAAGGAAAGAGAATGACCAGAATACGATGTTTCTATCGATAAATGCATACCAATGAATTAAGATGATGAATGACAAACTTGAAGAATAGTTCATGTCTCATGTGCTCAACACTAGAATTGCATAAATGAATTGGGAATAGCAGATTAAATTTTTTCCCGAAATACTCAAGGCAGCAAAATAAATGATGAAGCAGGCGCACTAAATTTTAGAAAACTCTGCAGTCCGTTGCGGGCTTCTTGTTTGATTAAATTCTCTGTTTAGATTAGAGCTGTTGTCAATAGGGGTGGGACAGTAAGTGCTGCAACGGTTGGTGAAGAGCCTAAACATGGATGGTTATTTATGTATTGATCATAGTGAAAAATATAAATCCTTTTTTGTTAAATGGGCATAGTTAGGGGATAAAAAGTTTACAAGAGAGAATAACCAAGGAAATTGGATCTTGATTTCTATACTTGCTGAATGCATAGGCGCAATGTAATTTTCTAACAAAAAGGAGGTTGCAAACTTCTACAGATTCGACATCTAACTAATGAATCAAGAAAAACGTGATGAAATGCGGGTTCTACTTTTCCAACTCTACTTATCATTGTTTTAATGAATTTCTATCTTTTTTGATGTTCGTGAAATACATCTTCATAAATGTTAGGGTAGATTCTTGTGATGATCTCCAAAAATGTGATCATGCATGCTACTTTAGGAATAACATGTTTTATGTGGTTATAGTTTGTTATTCTTGCATAAAAATTGTTTACAAGAACCGTATCTATACCTGAAAGTTGTTATGACAATTTGAGATCTAGAAAAAATAGTTTAGTGGAATTAATTCTACTCCACATGTGTTCTGGAAAAAACACTTGAAATATTCAAAGAGTGGTGGTGTTTGGCCTATAATTAAAGTCAGTAGTAGACTTGTTATCTAACTAATTTTAAGAACTTGACAAATAAAATTAATTTATGGAGATTATTTTGTATTAGTTTGTCTATAACATTTTACTTATAAACAATGATACAAATGCCACAATAGAAATGAAGTAGTTTTTATCTTCCACATTTGAGATGAAAAGATCTTGGACAAGCTGATATCATATTAAGTATCAAAATTTAAAAAAAAATAGTATGGATTATAAATTGAGTCAATCTCATTACATTTGAGAATAATACTAAGTAAATTTAGTCACTTAAAAAACAAAAAATTAATTCCCCATTTGGTTCAAGTATCAAGTTAATTAAGAATGCCGGAGAATATTTTGCAGCATATATATAAATTTATAATGATAATCTTTACTTCGATAAACAAGTCATCATATGACGATCTACACTTGTACTTAATTTTTCATATTTACTTAATTATTTTAAGAAGTTTTTTAAATAATATTCCTATTAATTAACAACATTGCATACTATAACACTCAAAATACACGTGCAACGCACGTGCCGAGAGACTAGTATATATATATATATATATATATATATTGAAAAGGGCATTAGTAATGACATATATAAATAATATTGGGGGGAAAAAAGATGACAAAATGGGGAAAAAATCAAAGTGAAATTTAGCGGGGCGGGGCACCCGGGTGTAGATGTGGGGCGGGTGGATGCGGGCCAAATGCTATGTGGGGCGGGTTGAAGTCTTTGCGGGTTGAGGCAGAACCCGCCCCGCAACCGCCCCGCCCCATTGCCATCCCTACATGTGTTGGTCAACATTCAAAAGAAGTTCTAGTTTTATGTCTCACAGTCTTTGTCATTGTGAGAACTTTATAACATAGAATCATATTTACGAGCTTTACACAGGTAATTCCCACATCATCAAAGAATGAGGTTAGCATTAATATGTCCCACCCACTGACATACATCTTTCATCGAGAGACCAAGCTAATCTATCATGTCTCAAGAGCTAATGAACATAGTGCAGTCATCATAATTTCTGAACTAGGAGAATGAATGAGAGAGAGAGAGAGAGAGAGTGTGTGTACTGAGTAGCTGATTGGTGAAGGAAAGCGTGAAGTTGCTGGAAAGCTGTCCCTGCTACTATGCTCCCCAGGAATACATTGACTAGCATGAAATAATAGTATTTTGCTGCTGTTCTCCTCTCGAGCACTGATAACGCCACATGTCCCTCAATCTTTGACATAAACATCAGAATGGCAGGAAGAACAAGCAAGAAAACTTTAAGAGCTAAACCGGGAAGAAAACCCTGAAGAAACGACTTGATAATCTTCCTGCAACCATTTCCAGAAATTTTGCTTCACAAGTAACTCTTTGAAAACATACAATAAATGCAGTAATTAAAATACTTCTAGTAAATAAAAACAGAAGAAACAAACTTAGTCAGGAGTCGGTAAAATATATAACAAGTACATTTGGATAAAATAAAAAAAAGCTTTTGAAGGGGAACCTATATATAATAACTGAGTCCTTTTTCTTTTTCGCTGACATACAACGTAAACTAGTAAGCATTCATACACAACAAATATAATCTATTAAATTTGCAATTTAGTCTCAAAAAAGTTGCATATACATTCATCAAGCCTACTGTGTCTTCGAAATCTGAAATCTATCTGATAAGATCAAAAGAAGCAGCAGTCAAACACCAACATCATCTTAGATGCAATTTCTTAGGGAGATCAAACCAGCTGATTGACTATAAGCACTAGTGAAAAACTCTGATGTGTAAAGAATACTACGGTTTTACTGTTGTGGAAATGCAGGGTAAGGCTGCGTACTATAGACCCTTGTGGTCCGGCCCTTCCCCAGACCCCGCGCGTAGCGGGAGCTTAGTGCATCGGGCTGCCCATTACTGTTGCTTAGCACCTGCAGATGAACTAAAGAGAAAGATATGCACGATGACAATTATTTTGAAAAGTGATATTAATGCAAAGTAAGTAATGTGTTCATGACAAGTATGGTTGCGAACTTAATCACCAGCCAATCCAGGATGTGACACTGCACACTGATATTTCCTCATTAAATCAATGTTTTGCATAATGCAAGAATGAAACAAATTACTGCAATACTACTGCATTCCAAAGGAAAGACAATATATGCATTCTTCTTTGAAAGCAGATAAAATGTTCTTACCATTCAATTAGTGGTCTCAAAAAAGGTGCAACCTTTTCTAAACCTTCCAGATTAGCCAACGATTGCACAAAGGTAATAGGTATCATGTAAAAGAATACCAAAGCAAACACTGCCACAGAAATCAAAAGCTTGCGGAGGCTGAGAGAAAAAAATGATATAGACAGATTGTTCCAATATACATCTCGCGGTTCAGGGGCCCAATTAGTCAGCCACAAAGTGGGGTTCTTGCTTTGCTGTGTTTGTGCACAAACAGCTGCCCCGCGTCTTGAATTAAACGATACAAAGGCAGCAGGCATGATAGATTTTGAGTTCTTGAGAATCCCTTCACGTTCCATTGTCAACTAGAAAAGGTAACATAAATACAAAGGATAAGTAAATTGGTAAAAAATAGCCTGTATTAAAGCTTGACTTAAGATGCGCGCAGAGTAGTCAAAAGTGAAAAGCGCAAAAAGGAGCTAAAGTTTCTTGGAGCTTTAAGCGCAAAACGCAATTGATGTGTGGGCTTTAGCAAAGAAGAGTGTTAATGAAGAAAAGATAAAACATAGAAATGCAATGCAAGAAAATATAACTACAAACACAAACAATAATTATTTAGACAAATGAATGGAAGAACTATAAATAAGTTTGATATACAATGTTGTACCCTAAAGATAGATCCATTGGTGAAGGTGCACATGCCTTAGCACCTTGACGCCTACACTAAAGCGCTAATTAAGTGAGGCGAAGCGCACAACCTGGGCTTCACCGAGCTTCAGGGCTTAAGAGAGCCATTAACATCACTGGATGCACAGATCTCCTTTCTCATAGCCCTTCAACCCTTCTCGGAGAAAAGAGGATGTGTGTGTGTGAGAGAGAGAGAGAGTGTGTGTGTGTGTGAGAGAGAGAGAACAAGCTATAACAAAAAACATATGAGGGAGGGAGAAAAAGGATAACTTTATGAACAAATATAATAAAGACGGCCAGAATCTTCATTTGGTTATTATGGACAACAAATAAGCTAATCAAACTAGCAATTACACTCACTCTTCTATCAAGCTCCTTAAGCTGCTGTTTGTAGTAGTCGATAGAATCAACTCTCTCACCCCAAAGTCCGAGAAATCCTTTCTGCAGAAAGTGGACATGTGATATGGTGTTAAAACATTAACTAAAAAAAGGTGAAAAACGGTGGCAAGAGAATTTTCTCCTTTTTAAATCAGTAGCAGTGCCATGAGAAAGTTCAAGCCAAAATGTCGCGTTTCCTGAGTTCTATCAGCTAAAAGAGTACCTTTTTAGTTGGCCTCTTTTCTGGATTTCTTTCAAACTTAAGCTGGTTGTAGTCCAGCCAATTTTGAAGTCTAGCCCTTTTTCTGACAAGTTTGGCAAACTTGTTGGCATTGTAGACAGCCTAATAGAGATAAGACCAACGCAACCACATGAAGTAAGCAATTCCAGCTCAAGAAAAGCTAGCAATACTAGGTAAACACCTTCTCACTTAAAGAAAGACCAAAACCTCCTGCTGTTAGGTGCCATGTTACCTGGTGACAAAGATAGTGGTCCGGATGGTTCTTCTGAAAGAAATTTTCAACACTATCTGTTATTGAGCGCTTAGATTCATGAGGAACATTCCTAACCAGAACCTGAAAGACAAGATATGCGAAAGTTTAATGTAGAATGGACTAAATTTATCTCAAATTCAACAAAAATAGAATCTGTAGGCACAAATTTTCTGTCCATGTTTGATAAGCTTTTCAGCTCATGGATTGAGAATTTAAAATTTATGAACAAGGAGATCCTTGTTTACCCACCGTGAACTGTTCGGCACGCCTGTCTTGTGAAGCCAAAAATTTTAATCTCATTGCAGCTACTCTACCATATTCCTTGTACAGCATAAAACAGGTCCAAAATGTGAATAAATATTCCATTGCTATGTGGACAAAGAACCTGATTCATGTGAACAACCAATTGAAGCTCCTTATTAGCAAGAGATCCAACGGAAACACACATAGACAAAGGAAATTCAGACGAATAGAGGACGATGGAAGTTACATTTCTATTTTGAAATTGCCATATGCATATCTTGTTCCTCTTGACAATTAGCAACTAGTCGCTCAGTTAATATTTTCGTTCATTTTTACCTTTTAGCATGAACATACATTTTCCTAAAAAGAAGCATTTTGTTACGGGAACAAGTTCAATCCACATTGTATCATTGTTTCTCCATGTCTGAGCGTAACCATCTCATCTAGCCAATCCCCTTATGGAAAAGTCTCTAGTAAAATTTTCTCCTGTCTGCAGACAGTTTCTAGCAGAAATAAGTTCTTCCATTACCAGAACATCAACATCATAGGACGCTTCTATCACCCAATATCCAACTCCAAAAAAGAAACTAAGGCAGTTGAAAACTTCCAACATGTTGGAGAGACCCAACTGCAGTCGCGGTCAATCTAGGTTTTTTTGCTATGGCCAGTTAAATACATAATTTTAGCAAAAGGATGTCCCAAAGACTAGAAGCTCGTGCATGAAATCACAAGAAAACAGTTTAACCCATAAGTCATACTGGACCACAATATTAAAATAGTAGGCTTGTTTTCTTGACCTTATAAACAAAGGACTAACTAACTAATGGTAGTCAGTGGTTAACTCAACCAAATAAGTATGTTATTATATTAAGTCAAATCTGTCAACATATAACATTCAAGGCATCATCAACTTGAGCAATTGGATGAAATGAAATCATTGATTTACAGATGAACTCAGAATCAGATGTTAAGACAACAAAGCTCATACTAGAAAGCAGTGGCGGACCCAGAATTTTGTGCAAGCGGGTTCTGACAAAAACTGAAGTCGTTGACATCATTTGACAGTAAAAGCAACAACGGCATAACAATAGAGACTTTCCCACTGCTCTTCATTTTGCTTCATAACCTTTTTGTTCGTTTGAGCTCTAAATAATATTTTAAAAATGAAAATAAAAAAGTGAACAACAAATCTATTTACTTTTTCAAATTTGACAACTTGTTGAACCTTTTTGTTGTTGAAATTTAAGTACAAAATCATATCAATCTATACCAAAACAACCAACTCTATATATTGATTAAATCTAACAGATTAACAAGCGCTGAAATAATCATTATAATAAACAATTTATTAAAGAATAATGACAATTGAATAAAAATACAAACTAAAGTAGATTTATAATTTTAATAGTATAAGAATTCTGGAATTAAAATTAGCTAGATTAAAACAAATAATTAAAAAAACAGTGAGGAGGCTATTGCAAAATGAGAATAAGGTAAGCAATGAATTATAGGAGTTTCGGATTCGAACTCCAAACCTCTCCTACCTTCTGAATCCAGTTGAACCAACTCGCTTAACTACTATTTCTGTTATGGTCATTACAGTGAATCATAATCTAATATGCTTCTGGCAAAATAAGAATTATAAGGTAAGCAATGAAATGTAAGCGTTTAGATTCGAACTCCAGACCTCTCCTACCGTCTGAACCCGCTTGAACCAACTCACCTATGACCTAACTACTCTTTCTGTCAAGCGGGTTCAACTTAATGTATTTATCCAAAATTTTGCTTTAAAAAAAATAATTTCCACATAGAATTAATGATTTTTTTTTTACAAAGAACGTGGGTCCGCCCCCTGCTAGAAAGCAGTGCCATAGATGTAAAGGAAATCCGAATCATACCCAAATCACTAGCTTGGAATAACAGTAGTTCAAGGTCTTCCACTGGCAAACAAGCGCCTACCCGTGTTATTTTGTTAGCAGGACAAAGATAGAGGGTATTTTATTAATATGGGACCGAACGTTTCTAAAAGACAAATTCATGTATCATTCTTCTAAATTTATGAACGAGCAATGCGCACATAATTTAGATTTGGCTCCTAAAGAACGAACTTTGTGAACACCATTCTCTTTTTTCAGGAACTTAATTATGCAGTTGTATCTTAACATACTTCTGGTACTCCTCAATAATTTATCCTGATAAGAAAATCTTCGCCTGTATAATACTAAGCTTTTAGACAACAGAAATCAAAGAACATAATAACAGCATATAAGGAGATGGAATAAGCAATGGTAAGCACAAATTTAGCAGTCATCATTCCTCGAAACATATATACATATATGTGCTTATTGTATATCAAATGAGAGGTAATGATACAACAGAAGACTTACTTCCAGGATTTGGGTTTAATATTGGATATAGAAAGCTTATCGATATCACTGACGACCAAATCTTTTCTGAGGAAGAACAATGTCCCATCAGACACATTAACTGGAATAAGAACCAAAAGTGCCACAAGTGCAGTTGGCCCAAATATTTTTAAGCTGTCAAGGACAAGAATGCAGGTATATCAGATAAATTTCCATTGAACCCAAAGAGCTAATCAATTTACATGAAATTGTGGGTACTGGTAGATGTAATTTTGTTCACTCTAGACTACCGTATCTTATGTGGTCAAATATGATACGTTGTTGTGCTAAATTACACACAAAAATGGATCAGTTGCAACAGGAAAGAAAAAAGGCGAGTTAAATCATATACCACTTGAAACTAGACTCTGGATAAGTGGAAAAACTGCAAAGCAAGCAAACAAATTAATTGCCAAAAAATTCTTGAGGCACAAGGTAGAGTTTAATTTATAGAAATTTTTAATTAAAAAAACATTTAACAACTGAAAGGGACTTTTGCATTGGTAGGCCAGAATTGAATTATGGAAAATTAAACAATTAATATAGCCAAAATTCTAATAGAGGATTTTAAAGTGTATCTTCAGATATGTAATTCTTAAGCAAAGGAAGAATCCCAAGTTAATTTCACCATCAATAGCACCCTCTCCTCTATCTCTAAAGAAAGGGGACAGAGAAGGAAAGGAGTAAGCACCATTGCAAGAGATAAACTGAAAAGGTTTAAGCCTAAAGCTTGGATTTTTACACTACCCCATACCATATAGACATAAAGCAAGACCATAATTTGAGATTCACTCATCTTCATACCCAAGAGTGTAAATCCTCAAGAAAACAGCAGAATCAAGGCCAGCATGTTCAATAATTTGAGATTCACTCATCTTCATAGCTTGAGGCATCCAGTTGAGGAAAGTAAGATAAGTCTTGAAATTGAGATTAACAAACTTCCCCACAAAATTACCAACATGCCTAGGAGCACTTCTCTTCCCAGTAATGTACCACTTGGGAAAGTAAACCCTGTCATTGATAGGCTGAATTCTGAGCAGAGCAAAAGCCAATAAGAATGCGAAAGCACCAAGTATGTTTATAAATGCTGACACCCCAATATCACTAAGAGTTGCCATTACTCCAAACAGAACACAAGAAAGAACAGAATTCAGAATGCAGAATAAAAGTTGGGTTAAAAAGGAAGATTTTGGTATATAAATAGCAAGTAAATAAACGAAAACAAAAGAATTTTTTTTTTCTGGATATAGGACTTTTGAGTTTTATGGTGGATAGCCTACTAACTTTTTTAAATATTCAACTAAAGTACACCATGATTTGTATCTTTATCTTTGTGGGTTCAAGAAAACTTGTTCTTAATACTGAGATTGTGTGGGGGAGTGGTTTTCTTATTTGGATTCTGGGCAACTCAAGATAATACCAAAAAGAGACCCCTTTTGAGTTGTTTGCTGACTCAGTAGGCTCAATGCGCTGTTTGTGTCGTATTTTAGTTACTATATTCCTAGAGTGTGGAACCAAAATACGGTTTATTTGGACTCAAAGAACCGTAATGTGTGGGGGAAATTGGGCACAACAATATATATGATGCCTTATTTGACCGCGCTATACCTTAAAGGATGTTTGGCCGTTAAGGTACGCGGTCAACTAAGGCGCTATATATATTATGTGCGCCTACTAATAATTCTTCTAGGCTTAAGTGACATACCAATAATTCAACCTTATATAACGCGCATATATAAGGCGTTATACCTCAAATAATTGTACTTCAGTGACTAGTTTTTTCATTATTTAAAGAGGTTCAGGATTTAGTAAAACCATTCATAAATATTTTCAACTCTTCTGAAATATTTCTTCGTTAAGTTGTTTTGCATTTTGTCACAATGTCTGAAGAGCGAAGAATTAGGGTTCCACTATATTGGGGGATGAGGTTGTGGTGGCGAATAACTCACTAAGCTATAGTTTATCTCCACATTGTCATGTTAAGTTGCCACTTACAATGGAGTACGATAAATTGGTATCGTTGTTATGTAAAAAAATGAGTGTGAGCGAACGTTCGGTGAATATTAAAGTAATCGGAAGATATCTGTATTCTGTCACTCCGCAGGGGGCTGCTTGTTATGCTGAGTTCAACATCGAGGACGATGATACTCTGAGAGATTTTTTGAGGATTCCGGATGAATACCGGGAATTTCTTGTGATAAAAATATTGGAAAATATTGAAGACGTCCGCAATAATGAGGTTGCGTAAAGTAGGGATATCCCTCAATCATCGGGTGGTTATTTTGGAGCAGTTTTAGCCGAATAAGTTCCGGGTGAAAGAGTTTGGCCTGATCTAAACTTATCTCCACGGGTGAATGAGGAGCGAGAAAATAATTTCTCACCTAGTTTACATAATCCACAAGCCGGGGTGGTAAACTTCAATTTTCTTTTGTGCTACGATGTTTATTTTTATGTATTGAATATGCATTAACACTCAAATATATCACAGGGGTTACCGGCCAGATATGAATTTTACAAGTTATGAACCAACGCCCATTTGGAATATGACTAGTTTTGGTGTATTGGATCATGGTAGTCCTTCCAGGAGACATCATCAACATGATAATGTCCATCATGGGATATCGACATATTATGATTTGTAAGTGAAGTGATAAAGCTATATGTAAAGTATGGATCAATTTGAGTAACTCATTATTTTATTGGTTGTGTAGTGAAAACGAGCAACTTAAAGGTCTTGTCCTTACTCAATTGCCTAAATACGACATAGTTAATCGGGATATGGCAGATGCGCAGAGTCGGGAAGAGAATAGTGATTATGACAACAATATTGATGAGTCTGGAGATGACTCACCCTTCCCTGATGAGGGTGATGATGAGGAGGAAGAGAATGATGAACCTGATGTGACGAGGGAGCATGCTCCACCTCCCGTTAGACCAAGAGTGTAGGAATCCCATGTGCCATTCAAGGGGGATTCCCTACCTTGATCATTTTCCAAGTATGCCGAATGTGGATGCTCTCACAAGGGATCTTGACGAAATTCGGACAGCAATGTGGGATGAATCTAGAGCAACGGTGTTGTCAAAGGGCATGCTTTTTCCTGATCATAAAGCGCGCCTAAGCAGGGTGGTGCATATGTGCAACATAAAAGAGTGTTGTGAGATCGTGGTTCCTGAGTCATCTACGGAAATATACAAGGTTATTTGTTGTAGATGGTTTAACGGTTGTAATTGGATGTTGTGCGCGAGGAACACGAAAACAAATATGTGGGTTGTGGGTAAATACATTGGCACCCACAATTGTGAAATAGACGCATTAAGTGGGAATCATTTTAACTTGAATGTTGACTTGATTTCTCTTGTCTTGATTCCACACATTAAAGCATCCATAAGGTACAATATCAAAGAGTGTATAACATATGTCCACCAAGAATATGGGTGTACCATAACCAAAAGAAAGGCATTTCTCTAGCGCAAAGGTGCGTTTGAAATTGTTTATGGTAACTGGGATAAGTCCTTTGCATCTCTGCCCAAGTACATGGCCGCATTGCAACACTTTAACCACGGGACTATTATTGAATTGAGCGGAGTCTGTGAATACCAGAACATATATTCAGATATCTGTTTTGGGCATTTAAACCAGCAATTGATGGTTTTGTGCATTGTCGGCCGGTAATATCCATAGACGACACTCATGCCTATGGAAAGTATGATATTAAGTTGTTGACATTGTAGTAGATGCTAATGGAGATATATTTCCACTAGCTTTTGCTATTTGTGCCAATGAAAGTCAAGAGACGTAGACACTATTTTTGAACCACTTGAAGGAGCATGTTGTCAGACAACGTTCAGGTATTTGTCTAATATCTGGTCGGCATGGTGGTATTTAAGTTCCGTACATAATTTGCGTGCATGACAGGAACAATATGCCTACCACCGTTACTGTGAGGCACCTGAAGGCCAATTTCCAGATGACATATCCCAACAAGGATTTACATGATTTAATGTGGATGGCTGCAACATATTACCAAGAGTGTAAATTCAAGAAGCTGATGGAATTGATCAGGAAGGAAGACCAAGGAGCCTATGTTGGTTGATACGACATGAGCTTGACAAGTGGACTTTGCATGTGGATGGTCGCAGAAGATGGGGAACTCTGACTACAAATGTGTCAGAGTCTTTCAATGGGTTATTGAAGTCTGCCCATGGATTGCCTGTCATTGCTATGGTGCGGATGTCATTCAAGCAAATGGCGAAGAGGTTTGTTAAAAGGGCTAAAGGTGCATCATTATTGATGGAAATGGGTGTTTAATTTATTCCAATACCAATGAAAAGATTTGAGAAATACAGGAAGCGAGCACATTGGCATTCATTTTAGCAGTATTGCAACGAGCGAAATATTTTTGAAGTTCGCACCGCTATCCATCACAATCGGGGGAATAATACACACATACCGTTAATAAATCCATAAGGTTATGCTCCTGTGGAAAATGGTCCATCTATCACATGTCGTGCTCACATGCCATGAAGTGCTTTCAACATACTGGTTTTGCGGCAACGAGGTACGTTGATAAATAATATAGTGTTGTTGTATACTTAAACACATATAGTGGACAGTTGCAGTCAGTGGATGTTGAGCATTATTGGTCGCCGAAACCATTTAAAATGTTGTGCAACAAGTAGTATTTGCGTCAATGACAAGTGCAAAAAAGAATGCGTATATAGAACTAAATGGATGTTGGTGATACCCTTTATTCCCGTAAATGTGACATATGTTCGCAAATAGGACACGACTGTCGTAAATGTCATTCAGCTGGTTTGGGTAGCGGTGCTAATACAGCTCCTGGTGGAAGTTCATCCAATATGCCCAATTATCAAGGATACACGTAGTGCTTTGTTCCTGTAATTTGTTGTAATAGTGTATACACATGTTCATTTTGCAGAATGTATGAAATAAAATTATGTTTCCATTGATGTTAAGTCTTATTGATATTTAGCATTAATACTTCAGTACAACAATTGAACATACACCCCAAGAAAAATAAACAATTGTCATTCACCATTATCGTCGATGTCTGGCTCTATTTCATTGTCATTGCCTTCATCTTCTTCGTCAACATCGTGTACACATCCTTCGGGACCAAGGATGTCGTAATCTAGACCCCAATTGACACACATTTCTCGTATTTCATCGTTATCATCAATAAGACCACTTGCTTGATTTCTACAATAATATGGGACTTCAACGTCCAACGTCTGTGGTAGAAACTTAGGTAGTCCCTCATACTCTACAACTGTTGGGAAAACAGGATAATCATTGTCTCTATGCAATTTTTCATTTTCTAATAAATCCCAATATTGATCCTCCGTTCCTCCCAGGAAGTTAAGATCATCCATTACATGATGAACAACTAGTGCCTTTTCCATCTTTAGAATCTCCTTCACCAAATGCTGAATCACTTTTGGTTCATCTTTCTGTTTGTTTGTTAGGAAGGTTGCAGACAGTGCTTGTGGCACAACAAGACCATGTCAGCGGCATAGTACTTCATAATCACATCGTTTTGAATAAAGGGGAACCCACTGTAGTTTTTCGCCCCAAATTCGCATACCTTCAGGCTTTGTAGAATGCGCTTTCCCTCAATAATGTGCCCTACAACTTTGAGATCAGTGTGTATATTAATAGGTTTATTTTTCAAGGGACACAGAACACCATACCTTTTGTGAAAAAGCTATCTTATACCCCAAAGAATCATTATCACGCGCAGCATAGCATGCCACCAATATGTGTTATGTGTATTCTCTTGTCGACCTGAAAAAGCTGTCATTCTAGAAAGGTTGTATTGTACCCTAAAGAATCATTATCACGCGCAGCATCGCGCGCCACCACTATGCGTTATGTGTATTGTCTTGTCGACCTGATAAAGCTGCAGTTCTAGAAAAGTTGTCTTGTACCCTAAATGATCATTATCACGTGCAACATAGCGCGGTACCAATATGTGTTATGTGTATTATCTTGTCAAGCTGAAAAAGTTGTCGTTCTAGAAAAGTTGTCTTGTACCCTAAAGAATCATTATCACGCGAAGCATAGCGCGACACCATTATGCGTTATGTGTTTTATATTGCCTATAAAATCCTAGCGCATTTTAGTTATTATTTGCGCTTAACCAAAACAAATAGAAAAACTTTCCATAATTTTTTTATTTTTCTTGCATTAAGAAATGTCTGGACGCAATGACGTACCAAAGTGTTATTGTGGAAAATGTGCGATTTTGAAGCCATGTTGGTCAAATAGTGATGTGGGCCGCAAATGCTGGATATGTCAACAACTTGTAAGTTATTGTGTTTGGAAAAAATGTTTGTTAATATTTTTTATATAAAATGTTAACTAGTGTTATGTTATAATCCCCATAGGTAGGACGAAAATCAATGTAAATATGAAGAATGGTATGATGAACCCATTAACCAGGAATACTACAAATCATGTTTGCAGTATGTTTGGAATATAACCGGTGAATACGAACTCCAGATCTTTAAACTACAACAACAACTTGCGGTAGTGCGGGAGAAATTAAAAGAGGCGGAAGAAGAAAAAAATAGGTTGGAAGAGAAATTTAAGTGGTTGAAGCAGAGAATAATGGGTGGTAGTGACTAAACAAACACATGGATGTGTTGAGTGTAGTATTTTATCTTTATGTTTTTCGTGTCATGTATTTTTAGTAGTTGGTCGAACTTAATTATGTTAAGTTGTTATGTTTGTTTTTGTGTTGTAGTATTGAACTAATAAATAACCCGAGATATAAAAACACATGCGCATATAATATAAACCATAAATAATATTGTTATTACATACTGAATGTCATATGTACATATAATAAAAAACTGTCAATGTGTCTCACATCCTGTATGCTTTAAAGCATTGGCTGGTCCGAGGCGCATCCCATCCCGCCCGGCTACACTATCAGGATCATCCTCATCATGTCGCCTCTTTATCGGAGGATGCGCTGCAACATGATTGTCAGTAAGGCTTGGTAGAAGGGGTCGTCGGTCCAACAGTAACCTACAGAATAATAACATATTTTAGTATATGAAATATATATTAGTAATTCACGTGTTTGCTAAATAAATTTAAATTGTCTTACCATGATCTCGACGGGCTCCTGCATATAATCATTCGTCTCAGGCATATCAGTATCGCACAAAGTGGCCTCCGTGACGGGCGAGGATGATGCCTTCAAAAAATATTTTTTATATACTTGTGACTATAAGTAATAGCAATACAAACTAACCAAATCCTGTGAAAGATTCTCGGCATCCCTCGATGATGAGCCATAGTCGGCGCCCACTATCCACATCTCGTGTCGGACGATCATCAGCAATCGTCGATGGCTCTGAAGGAACGAGAAAATATTTATCCCACTCATGTCGCATAATGGCCGTGCCCGCAACCAACAATGGAGCAGACGGGGTCACCTGTGAAGTCCCTAAAGTAAGCTGAAGGCTGAATGATGGCATATCACTAGAAGCATGGTCTGGCTCATGGTGGTCACCCGGCTGATCAACTCCAACATCCTCAATAGGTGCCTCAATGCCCTCTTGTTGGGGACAACGTCCTCGCCGACCCCACGACCTCGTGGGACACCCCTACCTCTCTGGGCATGCCTGCCAAGCCTACCACGTTCAAGCTCCACTAGTGACCCACGATGGTACTGCTCTGGCGGCACATAATTACTCGTATCCTAAGCGCTCATCATCTCGGGCTCACCTGAATGTCTCGAAAGCCAGATTTGTAACCTGCCAACTATACTCGTGCAAAGCGCCCGCTTCCGTCGTCGGAATGTTGCTGCATATTCAATCCCAAATCCCAACTGGCAAAACAAATGTAGGCCGATAGCCTGCACAACATGTAAAATATTAATTACGGAACGCTAGGTTAATGTTATAAGTAAGTATACCAAATAACATACTAGTGCCTTATGCCTTCCGGCGTATGGAACGTACCGACCGCTAACGCGATGAACGAGATTCCCGATAAAAATTTGGGTAACGCTGCGGTACCAGCCCATATAATCACGCTCACCATCTGTATGCTCTGGTGGAGGGGGTGGCGGAATCAGGTCATGTCGTTGGTCCCAAATATCGATTTGCGCCTCTAGCCATGCCACATGTCTGGTTAACCCTAGAACGGTCATCCCGCTGGTAATATGTCCTAATCAAAGCGGGCGGTGGAGGTACAAGTTGCGATCGACCAAACTGGCGAAGGACTCGCACGGTGGCATGATGTTCGACAATATCGAGACATATCAACGGGACGGAAGAGCTCCACATAATTCGGCTGGTCGAGCAATAATCGGGCAAACCAGCTATTAGCTCGTCGTTGTGTGGCCTCCAAATGAACTATTAAGTAAAAATAGGAACTGTGAGTATATGTAACACATATAAAGCCACGCCAAGTAAACCTAAGTATACATTTACATGCGCGCCCTCCAGCAAATCCAACCAATCTCGCAATAGGGGAGATAATGTCGAGCCTCGTACTCGCGTCTGTATCCCCGTCTATCAACCCACCTCCTAGCTAAAAGGAGAAACGATGGAGATGGTGCATCCGGAGCGAAGGGTGGTAGAGGTGGCTGCAACTGCAGGAACCGCTCCCAGGCTCAGACCTAATATACAACGTGGACGTAAAATGTAAGGTATATTACTATGTATGTTATAATCATGAAAATAATTGACTATGTTTTCACTTGAAGCAGTGGAAAAAATCCGGCAACGTCTCGCTGGGTGCCCATTGTTACATCTCGCGTTTTCGTACGTTAAAGTTTCATCTTCAGTTAATTGACGTAGACTCATGGATGAGATTATCTTGAGGTTATACGCATTTATGCTATTTATAATAAGCGATAAGTAAGTGTCGTGAAGGATAAAGGGTAAACGACTCAAAAAATGAGTTTCGTTGAAGGTTGTCGATTTGGGATAAAATACGGTCCGAGCCTTAATATCCGGTATTTATGGACTAGTGCCATACAAGGTACCCCATGACCATGATAGTATGGTACGTAAAGTATATTAAAAATGAGTAGTACTCTAAGTAATTTGAGATAATTCTTAATTATGTAGATTATTGGTTAACAAAGGAATTAACAAGTTAATTAAAATTAGTGAGTAATTAATTAATAACCTTGGGATAAGACTTACCCC